>AYEL01073826.1:0-13964 GCA_000484575.1 Olivierus martensii
ACATATATTTTTTTTCAGCCGACAATTGGAATGAGTTATGATTCATTAATTAACTTATCCAGTTAGCTAAATAAATAACCAAACATTATCATTATAGAATTAATTATTCAGCAGAGCCAGGTTTTTTCATGGCGAATAATTATCATCTTGAGAAATATTCATGCAATTCGTTATCGTTCATTAATTCTAGAAGCTGAATTATTTTTAGTGATCATTATTAAAGATTTCGTGTTCCAGCTAATATATCATTTTTAATAACTTCATTATTAAATATTCTATTATTGGTTAGTATTATCTAATCTTCCCGGTTACCATTTTAAAAATATTTTTAAGTAAATGCCGCCATGGCAAAACTTTTTTCCTTACATATGTTATCGTCAACCCGAAATTAGTTAAAACCCGATTTGCTTAGTTGAAACTAGTTGAAACAAAGTCCTTTCGAGAATACTAGTATTAACTAGTCAATACTAGAATTCACCTAAACATTTTAGGGAAAACTGGAATTAACGGAAAAGTTGCTTTGTTTGCAATTATTTAGGAGTTTTTACTAGTTAAAAGCAGTCAGTTAAAGGCATTCGATTTTTTCACTTTATGAAAAACCGAGCTTTTCATTCTGGAATAAAACAGTTGCCCTATTGAGCCATGTTCGGGATAGACCCAAGAGTAGGACTCGCGACTTCAGCATTGCTATCAAATGTTCTCGAAACATTGAAGAAGAGGACGAACTCCAGAGAGTCATCGAGGAGATGAATGCGCGACAGAACGAAGCTGAGACCTTTGTTGAAAAAGAACATGAGGCTGGCTCTAGTGGAGTTTACATTACATCAGCCAGGAGAGAAGCTAATGAAAATTAGTCTAAACTGGCCAAGAAAATGAAACATATCTCCGATGCCACCCACCCCTATTGACATAGGAGATGATGTCATATTCCCAATCCTGGATATGGACAGAGCAAAGGCAGATTTTCGAAATATCTTTGGAGTTGTGCTGGAAAAAAATGAAGATCTGCACAAAATCGGAACTAAGGGTGGAAAGGTGGATAAATTTTATTGAAGGTAGGTTTTGTATCTTTTATGTATTTATTAGTATTTAGAGAAGGCCCAAAATATGATTAAGAAAAAAATATATTTTATAGATCGGAATTTGACGTTTGTCTGGAGAACCAGAAGAGGTACTATATATAGTTATTTTTTTGAGGACGGCAGCTAGGAAAGCGGCGAAGGCACCACAAGGGTTCACACATTGTTTTTGCGAGAAAGGTTACATTTCGAAAAGATGCTTGTATAAGAAGGGAATTCTCTGTAACTCTAAATGTTATAACAGTTTTCCATGCGGAAACAAATAATGCGCATCATAAATATATTTCTTCTGTAGATTTCAGTTACTATATTTTTATTTTTCGCCCAAACGCATGATTGCCCGATTAGAAAAATATCAGAGTTATCCACGTAAAAGAAATTTTAGGTAATACAAGTTTTCACTAGTCATATCGAGTTTTAACTAGAGAAGTTTTAGTGAAAACTAGAAGTTTCTAATAAATGTAGTGAATTCTAGTATTGACTAGTTAATATTAGTATTCACGAACGGGTTTTGTTCCAACTAGTTTCAACTAGGCAAATCGGATTTTAACTAATTTCGGGTTTTGACGGTAACATATATATTAAATTCAATTACAACGCGTTCAATTATTACAGTTAAATAGAACTATATGAAAATTAATCAAGACTTATAATGCTTGCAATCACTTGCATATTTGTAATAAATATATTATTACTTAAGAAATAAAAATATTTTGCATTATTCTGTTTATTAATGTTCAGTCATATTATTCACTTAATTTTTGTTAAACACCGACATCAATATTATTCAAATATACGTTTCTGATGAAATGTTGAGAGCGATTTTTCATTTGAAAACTACATTTCATCCCTGTTACATGTATGGAGAAAACTAAATATAGTAAATATGAAATAGAAAAATTTAAAATAGCAAATATCATTCAGTATTTTTATATTTTCGGTCAGTTCGAAAATATTTTGTAAATAGCAAGCTAGAAATTCAAAATATTCAGAGAATGTTTTACTAAGTGTAGTAAGCTTACTATACGTCCACATTTTTTACAAATAATATGAACTTTATAATGCAGTCCGTTGTCAAATTCGTAAATTTGAAAATATTTATATTTAAAAGAAATGTTTAGTTATTCTATAAATTTACTAAAATATTTATATTTCCAAGCTTTATTTAAAATTTTTTTCCTATGTATAGCAATTTTTAAGTACTCTAATGTTGTTTGGTAATTATTTGTAACAGTTTTTAATTTTCGAATTTGACAATTACTTTAAATTAGCGATTATAAAATTATTTTCACAAATAATTTTACATTTTAATTCGTGATTATCTCCTATAGAAATTATTAGCGTGATATAATGTGATTTCTCTGCTTATGTAAATGCGAAAGTCACACGATAACAAATAGCTTATTTTTGAATTATCCGTAACTTACACATTGAATAAAACACTATACTGCAAGTTAATTTTAATGACTCAGTTTTAACTTTAAGTTAATTTTAGCTCACGGTTTAATTTTAATAAATTCATACTTTGTAAAAAAATTAATATTTCGAGTTCTTTATATCGTAATTTTATATAATTTTCATAAAATCTTACAAACACATACCTCCATATACTAGAAGATTCGCTATCCGTTAGAGTAAATAGAAAATTGCCTATGCTTTTCTATATTTATACTAAAATCTTTAGGCTTTGTACAATGATTGATAATAATCTAGTACTTATATTTCTTCACGACAATTCTATATTTTATTGTGAATAAAATAAGCCATTAACAATAAAATTCTGATGTATTTTCGAGCTGCAGTGCCTTTTATGAAAGAATCTTTATGAATTTAACGTTTTGGTTTATTTTACGAAGCAATTTCTATTAAAAAAGTGCATAATTTAATTAAAATTTTTATTTTTTAATTAAAATATTTGTTATTACGATATTTTTATATTGCCTGTTATCAAATTGCATCGATCCGCAAAGAATATAAAGATGTAAAAAAAGGCGAAATTTTTTACTTTGTGAATATACTGTAGTAAAAAAATTTCAACTTTTTTTACATCTTTTTTATATTCTTTGCGGATCGATGTAAATTGATAACAAGCAATATAAAAATATCTTAATACCAAATATTTTAATTAAAAAGTAAAAATTTCAATTAAATTGTGCATTTTTCTATAGAAATTTTATCATCAAATTATTAAACTATTTAACTGTCCCAGTATTTTAGAATTTCTTTGAAAAAGTTTGCAATACTTCAATATATTGTTTCTGTTGATATGTTAGTCAGCATGTATTTGAATAATTTTAACATATTAATAATTAATTATTACAGATAACAAAAACAAGAGTGACTAAAAATATATTATCAGAAAGATTGTTAGTAGAACTAGAGAAAATAAACCTCGCAAATAAACTTGTTTATAGGAACAAGAATACGTTTAAAACCCCTTTCCAATCATCCATTCTACTTCTTCCCTTCTATCCTTCTGCTGCCTTTTTCTATGGCTAAATCTGGAGTTCCTATTCTACAAGATGAAGGATGGAGATTAGCAGCTGCAAGCATTGGACTCTTTTAAAAATATAATTTTATTATTCCCGAATCGATCCCCGCCTCCAAATTATAAATATCTGGACCATCACGCAATCACGCGACGATCTGCCGAATAAACGGAAAACTAAACATTTTTATTTTTAATAGAGATTTTCTAAATTACGGACCGGGGAAAAGAATTGACTTTTAAATGTTACTGCATACAAAATTGAGATATATAAAAACCTAGTGATAATGGCTAATCTAAGTAAAAAATGACTAGTTTTTCAATCCAAAATTTATTTGTAGAATAAATAGTAGATAAATATCTGTGATATCGCTTCCTTTTAGGCGATCACTGTACAGTATACAGTAGATATTCTGATAGATTTTTAAACTAAGTTTTGAATTTAAATTTTATTTTCTTATTATCATTTTCTCACTAAAGTGAATCTCACTTTTTTTTAGGCGATCACTGTACAGTATACAGTAGTTATCCTGATAGATTTTTTAACTAAGTTTTGAATTTAAATTTTATTTTCTTATTATCATTTTCTCACTAAAGTGAATCTTTTTTAAAGTAAAAAATTCATACTTTAATAATTAAAAAAATTTTTCTCAAATTCATTTGATAGAAATTTTTATCCAATAAACTTATTTAAAAAAATTCATTTTTAAGTGAATAAAGCTTAAATTAAAAAAATTAAACAAATTGTGATAACCAGCTAGTGTTCGTCCGAAATTTAAAAAAAATCATAGATTTTTATATTCGATTTTTTCTAAGACTAAACTTTTGTTTGAAAAATCAGATAAGTTCCAGATTTTTCGACTCACAAGTCAGATTAGACTCTATAATCCCTTAAAGTTTCTACACAAACTTTTGAAATATCCTATATAAAATGCAGTTCACTTTACCATTTCTACGCACATAAAGTAAAACCTATGTTACATATCGTGTTAGATATTGTGTCTTATAAGAGAAAAAAAAATTGAATATTTATTTATTTTACACTTACAGTATTAAATCAATTGGAAATTTTCTTCAAATAATTCGCATTTTCTCTTTTCTTTACTCATTTTTATTTTCTTTTAGCACTCTTCCTTTCCATTCATTTCTTTTTTCTTATTCTAGAAATGTTTAGTTCTTCTTATCATCTTTTTTCATGTCTTTTTTTAAATTATTATTTTCGGCTATTTTCTTATTTTTAATGTTATTCTTCTTATTCCCTTCTTGCTTTCAATTTATTCATTCTTCTGTTTGTCTATTAAAAAAAATAATAAATAAATAAGAATATGTATGTTACAAAAGAACAAAAATGGAATTCACAATCGTTGGAAAATGTTTGATTCATCAAAATTAATATTGATGTACATATTGGGATTATGTCTGCAGCATATATAGAATAACTCTTACCAACTTCGAATAATCCAATAACGGCAAAAAGAGTATGTAAGATTCACAGAAAATTTGGAAGACAGACTAAAGAAACACAGGAGTGAATTATTATATGGTGAACAACTAAAGTCTTGTTTATTAGGAAGCAGAAGCGCAATATAGTACTATGTAGATGAAAATCTGCTTACATAATAGTTACATGGATTTGTTAAAATCTAGAGTGAATCGGGGAAAGATGGTAATCGGGGGAAGAAGCTTATTTTTCTCTAATTCTTTAGTATTTAAAGAGGTGGCGATAAAAGGTGGTTTATTATAATCTCCTATAAGCCCGCCAAAAATATAGATGATGGCTATTATGAGATTATCAATTACTCGCATTAGAAATCGAAAAGTTCCCAGCCAGTGTTGAAATTTTTATCAAAATTTATACAGTCACTTTTTGAAGTATTATTATTAATCGTAATAATTTCACCATAGTAAAAATTAATGTATGTAATGTGTAGTGGATACTTTAAAGAATATTTTTCTTTCGATGTCGTTATAATTTAATCACGTCATTTTAAGTCACGTGATTAAAGGTTGAATATCACCCTGATCAACGGAAAACATAGCAATATTTGCTTCAGAGTTAGATGCCGAATTTAAATTTTTATATTTAAATTATTTTCATTAAATTAAATGATAAGAACATATATTAGGACCCAAGCGGAGGTCTTGGGTTCGAAGAAAGTTTAAAACTTGCAGCATAACATTTAAACAGAGGAGGCATGAATTGCTTCAATGTTTCACAGATATATGATAGGCCTATATCTACCTTACAGAACGTTAAAGATTATAAAAATATGATGATGAAAAATATGGCATGGAACTACACAGTAAATAATTCAGTATATGTTTAATACTAATTGTATGTGAAGGACTTAGAAAAAAACTGCTAAATCCACTTTCCTAAGTGTTTGGGATAGCTTATTTTATATGGACAAATCCTACATCTTTCTTAATTAAAAGATATTGCTCTATATTAATTTTTGACTTTCGTGATATGGAGCCACGCTAAAGGCATCAAAGAGTCGAATGTGGCTCAAAAGCTGCAACTTGACCACCGTGGATGTATACAATATCTAAATACTGATTTTATTTAATTCCTGTAAATCTATAGAATTTAATAATTTAGTCTATTAACATATACATGGTATAGTGAACAAGAAGTTTGTTGGATGATTAAAGAGCTCATTTTGGATATTTATTAAAGTGAATATCATCCAAAGCGCAGTGACATCTTACCCCGAATATTCGGGGTAAGATGACTAATTGTAACTTTTTAAAAAAATTATAAATCATGACCCGATTGTTATTTCAAAGTTTTTGATGGAGTCATATATGCAAAACACTTGTAAGTTTAAGTACAAAAAAATATGAAAAGGAAAATATTCAAAATTTAATAGTGAGTTTTAGGGTCAAAATGCTTAAGTATGGCGACTTATCAAAAAGCTAAAGTATGGCGACTTCCCCCGATCCACTATACTGTACTAAAGTATGGCAACTTTTCCCTTTCCACTATAATGATCACAGAAACTTTCGATATCACTAAATAAAGAAAACAGCATTTCTCTTGAATAATTCTCTAGATCTGCCTCTAGCATAGCATTTCTGTTTTAATAAAAAAAAATTCTTTGTTCATCACATCCAAGAATGCTATATTTTGATATCATTGAAATGCTGTTTAATACTTCATCCTCATAGGCATATAGATGTAAGATTAGTTCTAATAAATTTTTCAATTTTATTTTAAAATTCAATTACAGTACTTATTTTTAAGCTTAAACTTATGTAGGGCCATATTCAATTATATATTTTAAAGCTTTACATACCACACATAACAATATACAATATAAACCAAAACTTCTTTTAATCAGATATAAAAATGAAGTTAATTATTTTTGAAAACAATAAGATATTAATTCATATCTAAAAAAATAAGAGTACAATTTTAAAGTCGTAATATGTTAGATTGAAGTCTCATCGTATTGTCAAAAATAATGAAAAATTTCTAAAGTTTATTATATAAAACGTAAAGTGAGTGAATTTTTTCTGCAGAACTACAAAAAGTATATAAAAGAATTGTAAAATTCTCTGGAGTTTAACTCCTTACGAAGTGACATCAGGGATCAATAGAAGAAGAAATATTTCTCCTGACATGCAAGTTCCATGTAAAAGTGAAGTTTCTCAGCGTAGAGATAAATCTACGTTCTAGAAACCTATAAAAATAAAACAGAAAAACTTTTATCGAACTACCTTCAATTATTCAAAATATTGGAAAAGCGATATTAAATGACTTTCAATGAAAAGTGAAGTTTATCCATTCCATTTATTTAATTGATTTGGGATTTAAAAGATATTTGATTCAATAGTTGCTTCTATAATAATTAATGCTTGATATTATCAAAAATTCTTTACTATTTAGAAAGATATTTTTAGAATACTACACATATATTTGTAAAGAAACATCATAAAATACCTATAGATGTTATACATCAAGTATATTATATTGTAGAATATACAGTATACAATATGTTATATATAACTGTATATATGAAAATAATGTAATTTAATATCGAATAAATTATTTTTACATAATTTTGCTTATTTTGCTTAAAAGCATAAAATTCTAAACGTAGTTTTTATACTGATAAAAAAATTAACTGAAAAGTTTCAACTTGAATTAATAAAATAATATTAAGTGTATAAACAGGAAGTACAATATTTAGAATTTAAGAAAGCAAAACAAACATTTATGCGATGGCAAGTTTTATCTAAATAGCATTGAAAACCTACAGTATGTTCAAGTCACATGTTTGTTCAGAAAACACAATAAAAATTCTTTTACAAACTTTGAAAGGAAATTGTTTCCGATTTATTTTTTTGATTTTCTTTTTCAGAAAGTTATAAAATAATACTGGTACTAATAATATCGATGCAATTCGTTCTTATGCGAATAAAAATCGATATGTCGTTACACGTCTACCTATACTTTACAGAAAAAGAAAGAAAGGAAAAATAAAGAAAAAAACCGCTTCTCGAAAAAACTTGAGATTCCAGATGTCGACTTAACTGCCACCTGTGTGGATAAAATTAAGAAAAAATTCTATAATTAAAGGGGCTAAAATAAAAATTGCAACTACTAATTAGTTCGTTAATTTTAGAAAATTTTATCCTTCTATTATTTTTAAATAGCATTATTCTTCCTCATTAACGAAAAACAATGTACTGTATTTATTTGCAAAGTTATAATTTTTTTAACTTTTATAAATTTCATATATTTTAATCGTTTTATATATTATATTAAAACTATTACATCATATACTATATTATAATGTATATATTAATACTCGCACTACATATATTCATATATATCCTGTATATGCGATGTTTCTTCTTGACAATATTTGTATCGAAAAAAATTTATTCCATTTTTTAATATTGAATATTCCAAAATAATAATAAATAATATAAATAGATCTGGAAAGAACTAATTATTTATTTTTTATACGTGCTCACTATTTTGAACGATTATATACAGTATTTCAAACTAAAAACAACGACTATCATTAAAATAATTTCTAATATACCTAACCTTCTTTATTCTATAAAATTATATTAAACTGTACCATAAAAATATATTGTAATTCAAAAGTTTTTAGGAGGAAACTTCAGAGGTTTCAATTCTCATTATTTTTAAATTATTGAAGCTTTTGGGTTAAATATACGTGTCGTCGCATCGAAAACACATTTAATGGTAGAGTATATACAGTGACTCTCTAACAGATTTTAGCTGTTATGATGATGATGGTTATTTTATAGACTGGAATCCAATTCTAGATATGTTCCTTCGCTTTAAGTGTTCGACTACTAATATACAGACTTATACAGTATAAAATATATAGACTCATACAGCTCAAAAACATTTAAACAGATAGCAGGATCTAACAGACGGTAAGATGGTCGTATAAAAGCTTCTTTCCTTCGTGGACAGATTTTAATAGCTATTGTTGTATATTCATGGCTGTTATGATGATGATGGTTATTTTATAGACTGGAATCCAATTCTAGATATGTTCCTTCGCTTTAAGTGTTCGACTACTAATATACAGACTTATACAGTATAAAATATATAGACTCATACAGCTCAAAAATATCCGTATTGATATGGATATTTTTGAGCTGTATGATGTAACGCATTAACAGAAAAATTGCTATTGGGTCAATAAATATTTTATTTTACAATAAATATCCGATTGAATTTAGTTGTTTTTAATTTTTTAAATCATATTCGTTTTCTTTAGATGTTATTTAAATAGAATTTGAAAATAATTACTTTTGTCAACTTATTCAAATATAATGAAAAGGAAATAACAGGAAAAGAGAGAAAATATTGGAACTTCGTTAAATTTAAACTAGTTCAACTGATATTCTATTTCGATAGTTAAGCGAAAGTTGTTATTGTTTGTAGAAAATAAGAAAACATTTTCTTATTTTCTACAAATTGTTTTCTAAACGAAAGGACAAACTGTTTGGAAACTTAAAATTTCAGATCGCATCTTCAAATTTTTTTCTTTCATTCAATATTATCAATGTATTTTGTGCAATACCTTTTATCCTCACATTTTTACCTTTGTAAAAATGTAAGGATAAAAAATCCTTGATAGATTTAAAATTTTTTTTAATGCTTCAATTACGAGTTGATCTATAAAATCTATTCAAACTAAATGGGATTTCATTGGATTTAATTGTAAAAAATTAACCTAATTACATTTTATCAGATAGATAATAGGATAGTGTGGATGCAATGTATGACTTTAAGATCTGACCTAATTCCATATGATTATTTCTTTTGATATATGTGAAAGACATAATTTATGTACTCTGATTGCTAGATAACATCTGAACTCATTGTATAGATCAGTTGTCTGTCGATATACAGGATAATATATTATACGAACTGGAATATCACTTCTTTAACTCTGTAATATCACATATCGACTGGTTCATATCAAAGCAATTGTAAATTAAATATCCATTAAAAGTCCATTTTGTCAATCACTACTTCATTTTCATGCTTCATGTAATTTTTCATATGATATATAACAAAATTGGAAAGTAAAATAAACGCCTGTATCTAAAAGATTAATGAAAAATAGAATGCAAATGTATTAAAAAATAACGAGATGTTGTAAATATATATGAATGTTTTTTTTTTCTTTTTCTTCTTAAAAATGCCGGATGTTCAATTTTCTTCTTAAAAATGCCGATGTTCAATTTTCTGATGTTTCTCTGTTATAACTTTGAAACTAATAGATTTTTATGACATTCGATACATAAATTATGTAACTGAAAATGATTTTGATAATATATTTTTTAATCAGGTATCTTTAATTATTTCAAAATAAATTTACACATTCAAAAAGTAAGAGATTAGTTATTTCCGAATTGTTTATCATCTATAAGTGGGTGATCGGTTAACGAACACTTTCGCGAAAGATTTTTAGGTTCGGATAACGAACACTTCACAGAACAAACTGTGGGACCCCCAGTCTGACGGAATGACAGGTCAGCCGGATGGTCTCCTGGTAAAACTGTGACTTACCATCCTGAAGGATCCGGATCCCACTCCTCCAATTTTTCAGGAGGGGTCCGGGCCCGGCCCATTAAACCTCATCCTTCAACCATCCGGTTGACCCCATCATGGGTGTTGGCCAGCCTGTGATGAGCTCTATAAGTGGCCGCCGCCAGATAAAAATATCTCATAAGGATATGGCGGCTTAACTAATCTAACGAAATGTCCGGATTAGGTCTTGTGCGTTCGTGAACTTATGGGTAAGGATGGGAGAACAGTAGTTTTTCTCGATTAAAATGAACTCGGAAACAACTTAAAACAAATCAAAGATTTATTAAAGAAGGTAAGAGAGAGATAACAATTTTTTGGTGTTAGAATGGCACCCGTACCAGGTTAAGGTCAACAGGCTTAAACAAATCAAAGATTTATTAAAGAAGGTAAGAGAGAGATTTTACAATATTTTGTGTTAGAATGGCACCCATACCAGGTTGAGGTCAATAGGCTTGGGGATAGTTAGAATGGCACCCATACCAGGTTGAGGTCAATAGGCTTGGGGATCTTGTTAGAATGGCACCCATACCAGGTTGAGGTCAACAGGCTTGGGGATCTCTACTATGACAATGCTATTAATCACTTCCGAAAAATCCTGAATAAGAGAGAAAAGCAATCGACATTGGACAGATTCTTTAACTGAAAATAAACGTAATAGATGAAAATACAAGATTATGTATGTACATATTATTGTTATTGCATATAAATAAACGTAGTAAGAAATTATATAATTTCTTATTTATTTTTTTTGGGATCTTCAGAACGAATTAATCAAATTCCCATAAAAACCTATGGTAAATCAATGACAAATGAATTAATCAAATTCCCATAAAAACCTATGGTAAATCGATGATCGGTTAATGAACAATTTGGATAATGCACATTATCTTGGAATGGATTATGTTCGTTAGAACAATTCAGATAACGAACATTGTCTTTGAACGGATTATGTTCGTTAACCGTTCACCCACTTATTATTTGTTTAAATACCCTTTTGCTAACTACGGCATAATCTGTACCAGTTAAAAGTGATAATATAGGATTAGATAAAATATAATAAATAAATGACACAATTCAGAATATTATTTATATTTAATTTTTTTATTTGTTAAATTTATTTTCTTAATGTTTGAATGTTTTTATACTGTATTTTCATATTTTGATAATAATAATAAAAAATATGAAATCCGATGGCGTCATTAATTTTTCATTTATTTAGCAAGTGAATCCATTGATTTTGCGTGTCTAATTTTAACGCTAATTTAAACAATTAATTATGTTATGCATTTTTACGTCATCGTGACGTCACAAATTGTTTTTTATGATATTATCCACTGTTACATCACGATGGCGTCATATCGAGGCTGTGATATCATTAAAAAAGATGATGCAATGTTGACAAATGGGTAAGCCATATGTTAACCCTACACTGCTAACACTTAGCACCATCTATTGGCAGTAATATAAAATAAAATTGTAATAAAATGAAATTCTATCCTGCAGGATTAGTCGATGCTATAGAATTAAAGGATGCGGCGTCGAGGCGTCTTTTAATAGTAGAACATCATTACCGAATTTAATGAAAATATGCCAATTAGTTCAAAAATTATTAGTGGGAACACAGACAGACATTGGCCCGATCTTATAAACCTCCATTTTCTTAGGAAAGTAGGCTAAAGCATCATTTAAATAATCGATGCTGAAAGTCAAATTAACAGATCTTCATGTTTGATATCACACTAAAGTAAAAAAGTTTTTTCACTTATTTGTTAAGGATAATGATTTATTTTTCCCTTTATTGTCTGGAAATAGCTCGTTTTATCACTGCTTGTTTTTATCTAACTTCGGAAAATAAATTTCAATTAGTACATCTAAAATACGTTTAATATCAATGCTTAATTAATGAAATCATAAAGTTATATCATTATTGATTTGATTACGTCAATTTAGTTGTATATAAGTAGTGTATTAGTATTTCAACCCTATATTTATGTACCCAAAATTCTTTGTAGGAGATAAAAAGCTGCGTGTCCTCAATAAAATACTTATCCATTGCAATATTTTATTGAGCACTTTGGTATAAAGTTATGATTCTGTTACCTTAAATACTTAGTGTACTTAGTGTAGATCTTGGTTGTTGTTTCCCTCGAAAAGCAAAACATATACGTTTTGTTGAGTAGCAGATAAAGTGGAATTTTGTTAAATTGGATATCATACGACATTTTTATAGTCTTATATACAATATGATGATAAGCTAATATTTCAAATAATATCTTTGTCTATAATGTAAGTATTATTAATTTTTGGTGTAAAATATTCATTATATTTTAGGAAATAAGCAATCATATATTAATGCCCACACCGAAAAACATCTTTTATGTAGTCTGATTCTAATATTTTAAGAAAATTATGATGACTGAATAAGTAACACAATTATAGCAGTTATTATTAACAATATACTAATGAGATTAATAAAAATATGAACAATTTTGAATCATTGTTTTTAACAGGTTGCGAGGGCAGAAATTATATTAATTGCACTTACCATATAAGTACAGTATTTGAACACAGTGAATAAAATTATATGAATTTTACTGTTCATTCAACACTGAAATAATACAGATATAGTATTTGATATTAAATTAAATTTTATATGCATTTAACTTGTTTTTTCATTAAAACTTTTAATATTAAATATAAATTTAGGGAAGATCTTGTTTCTTAATAATTATTTCGTTGAAAAATTTGAAAATTTGTTATGAAGCGATATTTGCAGATAATTCTTACAACATTTTCAACTATTTTATACTATTAACTAGCTGTAATACCCGGCGTTGCCGAGCTTTGTTTATAAATCATATATTAAAAATAATTATTGAAAAATAATCATTAACATGCAATATATTGTATATATAATCATACAATAAACAATGCTCCAAATTCAATATCATTTTTCTCTTGTTATTGTTTGTTTATATTTCCTTTAAAAATTAAATGATTAAATATTCAAAATTTGTTCCTGTATGAAAACACTTGTATTAAATATATAGAAATATCTTTTATTATACAACAAACAAACACGTATTAAACAACCGCTTTGCAATAAAAAGTGAAGCACCCGCTTGGTCCTATGTTGCATAGTACAGTGATCTCAAACTCACGGTTCGCGGGCTGCATCCTGCCCGCAAAGTAATTTTGTATTCCCCAAGATATTTTAGATATTTGTTTAAATACATATTAATCAGAAAATTATTTCAATTTAATGTTAACAAAATAATAATCTAAAGTAGGGGTGGGCAACCTC
>AYEL01073827.1:0-14277 GCA_000484575.1 Olivierus martensii
AAAAAAAAAAAAAAAAATTCCGGATGATTATAACAATTACATCTGTTTAAAATATTAATTGATGTAAAGATTTAAATACAATACATTTTAATAACAATTATATGATAAAATTTTGCTTTAAATAGTAAAAATTAATTAAAACTATATATCAATTCTTGTTCGGATATGAATATATTTTTTATTGGTATCATAAAATGATATCTTTTGATGATCTCTAACAAGAGAAAACATGTTATATTTTTAAAGAATGAAAAGCAATAAAAAATGATTTGTTTAATACAGAATTAACGTTATATATTTTTAACATTCTTTGAAATATAGAATATTGTACTTTAATTATATTTCTGAATTTTCTTCAGAAATTTGGATATTTTATATTGATTAATATAACTATAAAATCGAATATTAATCCTATCAAAAGATATACTATACAATATTCTAAAAGATAGTGAGAAAGTGTCATACAGACCTTAAAAAATATTTTCATATGAAAAATTCTAACAATCCAGATTTCTTCTGAAGATTCCAGCAATCTAATAATTCTGAAAATCTCAGAGTATATTAATGTTTAATTTTTTCCTTATTCTTATATATATTAATAAAATTTATATTGAATATTTTATAAATGCCTATTGAGACTATTCGTACAACTTTACCTCATCTAGTTGATACTATTCCATGTTTTAAATAAAAGAAATATATTTATTGATTTCTGTTATTGAAAAATAATATTTATAATAATTCTCTGTATTATACATATTTAAATAAATTCTTACTCTCGCTTTAATAAAGTGAAAACGAAACGAGCAAAACAAACTTTTAGAAAATTCTATATGCAGAATTTTCAGATTTCGTAAAGATCCTTATCTTAGGAATTTGAAAGAGAAATAAAAACATCGAGGGAAAAATAAAAAACATAATTCTGATGGTTCTGTAATCCTATAAAAAAGTTGTGAGAAAATCCCGAATTTTAAAATGTCTATGCATTTCACAATCTCAGTGAGCAACATAAATATAATTATAGATTTAATAAGATATAATTTAGAAATTTTTTCTTTATATTATATGGACTTTTCTGCATTTTCGACTTATTCTTATAAAATATTGATAATTGATAAAGTGACTGATACAATTTTGCTGCATCAGAGCTATTTTGTTCTGCCTAATTTCTTTGTTGTTATTGTTTGTTATGTCTTAGCATTATGTTTCTAATTTTTGCACTTTATTCTGGCATGAAACTTAACATCATTTTATTTTTCACAAATAATATCCAAACAGCTTTTATTTAATTTCCAAAAAGTTTTGGAAAATATACTGAATAATAATAAAAAATAATGTTGAATTTCCCTAAATGATAAACTTATAACATTCAAGAATTGTTTTACCATCTTTGAGGACTTTTCAAATCCGTGAATTTATTCTTGCAGAACGTTTTATGCAAGCATATTTTATCTATTGTTGTATCAGGTGCATTTTGTTTGTTTTGGGGAGCGGTGTGATTTATTATACTACAGTAGTTAAAAATAATACAGATACAAATATATCAAAAAGTGAATAAATGAATTAATTATAAAAAATTTTAATATATAAAATTGTAAAATGAAAAATTATTATATAGAATATACAAATGATATTTCTACAATAAATTTATTGTATTATTAGAAAATATCTCAAATTATCATGTAGAAACAAAAAATATAAAGAATGGAAAAAAAAAAAAAAAATGAAAAATATAAAAATTAAATTAAATATATAGAGTAGAAAAAAAAAAAAAAGATGAAATCAATTCTTCTTAATAATCCTAATTAATCTGCCATATTTCATCCCTTGATTCTTTAACGGAATTTTCATGATTTGAATTAATTTAAACTAATTTTTAGCGCCATCTCGTAATTAGAATAATTATTATTTTATTAAATCGACGAGTGGCGCCATCTATTAATTAATAATTAAACTAGAATTTTTTAACTAATTTATCTGAAGAAAAAATCCGCCTTGGTCCGGGATCGAACCGGGGACCTTTATGCTAACGTCCCAACGTCATACCACGCTAGACCACCGAGGCCAATGAGCGGATTAATTCTCCAGACAGTTATGCTAATTTTAGAAGTAATTTTTGATTATCGTTATCAGACTTTGCCGATAGATCAATTCGTCTTTATATAAATTTTTCTTCCTGTAAAATTTTACTTAAATTATATTCTATCTTGATCTATTATGTAATCAGCTCAAAAGCATATATGTAAAACATATTTTATATTCAAATATATAAGTAAAAAAATAAGCAAATAATAAAAATTTTCATTTATAGTGTCAGTCAAGTAAATTAAGATATTTGCTACAATTTACATGAAGCTATTTGATTGACACTTTTATTTTCTGAAATTATTTTTCAGCAGGTACTTTAAATTATATCAAAAAATCTAATTTCTTAAACATTCCTGTACAGTGGGTGATCGGTTAACGAACATAATCCGTTCCAAGAAAATGTTCGTTATCCGAATTGTTCGTTAACTGATCATTGATTTATCATAGGTTTTTATGGGAATTTGATTAATTCATTCTGGAGATCCTGATTTACCATAGGTTTTTATGGGAATTTAATTAATTCGTTCTGGAGACTTACCATAGGATTTAATGGGAATTTGATTAATTCATTCCGAGACTCAAAACACATAAGTAAAAAATTATATAATTTCTTACTATGTTTATTTATATGTAATAGCAATAATATATACATACATAGTCTTGCATTTAAATCTATTATGTTTATTTTGCGATAAAGAATCTGCTCAATATCGATTGCTTTTCTCTCTCCTTCAGAATTTTTCGGAAGTGATTAATACCATTGTCATGATAGAGATCCCCAAGTCTATTGACCTTAACCTGGTATGGGTGCCATTCTAACACTAAAAAATTGTAAAATCTCTCTCTTACCTTCTTTAATAAATGCTTGATTTGTTTTAAGTTGTCTCTGAGTTCATTTTAATTGGGAAAAAGCACTGTTCTCCCATTCTTACCCATAAATCCACCAACGCACAAGGCCCAAGTCTGTCATTCTGTTAGGTTAGTTAAGCCGAAATATCCTCATAGAATATTTTTATCTGGTGGCGGCCACTTATAGAGCCGCCATCATCACAGGCTGACCAGCACCCACGATAAGGTCAATCGGAAGATTGAAGGATGGGTTTCAATAATCATCACAGGCTGACCAGCACCCACGATAAGGTCAACCGGAAGATTGAAGGATGGGTTTCAACAGTCAGGGTCCAGATCCCTCCTAAAATTTGGAGGAGTGGGACCCCCGGATCCTCCAGAATGGCCCAGCATTACCACACAGCCATCCGGCTCATCAGTCATTCGATCAGTGTGCGGGTCCGACAGTTTGTTCTGTGAAGTGTTCGTTATCTGAACATGTGTTCATTAACCGAACAAAAAAATCTTTCAAAAAAGTGTTCATTATCCGATTTGTTCGTTAACCGATCACCCACTATATATGGCTTTATATATATATATATATATATATTTAACATATCAGTTTTTGAATAACTATTATTTATTTTTTCAGATAGTAATTATTTATTCAGGAAAGGTCTTTTAATAAGAATATTCAAATATATTAAAAACAAATCTTTGTTTTCAGTCTTATTAAATCAAAATTCTTAGGTATTCTATTCCAAATTTAATCAGAAATAGTTGAATAATGCAAGTTGTAGAAATAGTTAAATTGAAGAAAAATAGATGAACATTTCAGTGTAACTCTATTATGCTGCAATTTTCAGAAAATTTTAAGTATTATAAGAAAATTCCATAAATTTGGTTAAATTTAGTTGAGAAATATGTTCTGTAGAAGCATCAAATATTTATACAAAAGAATTCCCCCTTCTCTACCTCTTCATTTCAACCTGACTAGGTCAAAATTTCCATATCTCTAAGCAAACTAAGAATAATCTATATTCCATATGTGATTAAAAACAAACAATGCAACATATAGAGGCATATTTAAAGAGAACATACTTTCCTATTCATCTTTTTTATTTTGATTCAACTGTACTGAAATTTTCAGGACACCAAGTAATCCAACATATGCTATATTCCAAATTTTGTCAAAATCAGTTGAACTATCAATTTGTAAAGATGTCTGCAGAGGAGGAGAAAAGGAGGAAAGAAGAATAAAATTGCTTCTCTTTTGTAAATTTTTATTATTTTTAACTGTTGTAGTTGTTTTGTTAATTGTATATAAAGTTTAAAATTTGGCATCTTATATCCTATTGAATATCTATGTCAGATTAATAATATTTATTCTAGAACTAAAATTATAGTAGGAATAATTTCAGCTACAATGATTCTTGGAAAAGAAAGTCAATAACTACTATACTTAGAATTACTATTATGCCTCTAAATATTCAATCCATTTCAAAACAAAAATATTTAAAATCATCAAGAATTTCTGGAAAATGTTCTGAAAAATTAGCCAAGATTTGATTATATTAATTTTACTATGGCCTTTATATCAAAGTTTAAAGAATTAGCATAATAGACAAAATAAACTATATATAGTATATAATGTTATCTTACAATAATCATTACATTGTGGAGACATCTGATATTGGATAAAATCAAAATGTATAATAATCATCAAAGATTTCATATTAGTACTTGTAAACAAAAATTTAGTTGTGAGATGATAAATTAACTGATAAACATAATTATGTGACAGACATCGTATACCAGAAAGAGGGAACTGTAAGAAGTGATAAACATAGTAACATGAAGTGAAGGGACTCTGTGAAATAGGGACCGAGTTGCAATCGTTGGAGATGTAAAATTGTATTTAACAGTAGAGTACGTTTGGCCTCCAAATAAAGAACACCACACTATAACATTTTCTTTTTATTTTATCACTAAATTAAATGCAAAATAAAAATCTAAGCAACTTAATTTTCCAATAAAATCAAGAAATGAAGCTATATTTCTGTGGAGACGTCCGATATCAGATAAAATCAAAATATATAATAATTATAAAAAATTTGATATTAGTATTTGTAAACAAAAATTTAGTTGTAAGACGATAAATTAACTAGTAAACATCGTCTCCCCAAGTGAGGGGAAGATGCACGGATAAATTATGTGACAGACATCGTATACCAGAGAGAGAGAACCATAAGAAGTGAAGGGACTCTGGTCGTCAATCACCCACAACAAAAATATACACTTCAATTCGACGCCATGTACGTGCAAGTGTTGTGGTCATCTGAAGTTATAGAATATAGATCATTACTGTTTATTTGAAAATAGAAGAAAAATGAGTGTAATCTGTCTCCGAAACCCTTAGCCGGGATAGGTCGAAGAGGGCAAATTCGGACCCGGGGAAAAAGAAATTCTTTGAAGTCAGTCGAGTCTCCACCGCCGAAGGAGTAAGTCGCCTCCGTACTTGACCAAAAAGTCGAGTTGCAACCGCTGAAAGAGACAGTCGCAAGATAGTCGAGTCCTAGCCGTAGTAAGAGACGGTCGAAAAGTGAGAAGGTAAAATCGTCCCGGAGGAAAGGTGAAGAATAAAAAAAAGGAACTTAGTTCCAACCACCGTGGGAGCAACCACCTGAAATTAAATGATTGTCTGAACAGTCATTTTGTGGCTATCACGATAACAAGAAAGACGAGAACTGATCTTCGTTCATCTCGAAGAGAACAGAGCCAGGATTACCCAAAGGACTTTCTTTGATACGCCAATTAGTTGTCATTGCAATTAGAAAAAAGATATTTATCCTCCTCGGATGCTCTTATCTGTTCAATAATCATGTAAAGAACTCTCTCTCTCTCGTATAATAAATATGTTAATATTGACTTAAGTTGTAATCTGAGTCACTTTTGTCTTCAAATAGAACACTCCGTTATTCTCCCGTCCAGCCTACGTGAAGCCCACAACCGTTCAAAAAGCTAAGTCCTGAGACGTCAACGTAAATCCCATAACATACCGCCCGGAGGTCTCACATTTCGATGCCTCATAATAGAAATGCTACAAATGAGTAAAAATTTTGGAAATTACCATTTTAGATAAGTACAATATACATTCTTGAATGTAATATTCTTTATACAGTCAATTCTCATTATTCGCGGATTCTGTATTCGCGAAAATTTATTTGTAACCATAAAATCGATATTCGCGGAGCTTTCGCGCTTATTCGCGGACTTCTGCTGAGCGGCGAAAATACTGTTATCAATGTAAACTCTCTCTCTGTAATAAAGGAAGTTATTTGTTATCAAATGTAGTCTCTGAATCGGTTTACCGGAAAATTTCTCATTACCTATTCTTGCTCAGGCCACAGATCGCAGGTAGGCCAAAAGCCTGTTCATATCGTAAGTAGGTCCCATAGAATATGTCCCTATGCTTGAATGCAGCCTCAAATTTAGGCGCCTAACTTCCTGCGCATTTGCTCCTTACGCCGAAATTTTAGAAGATCTGAGGCAAAAAGCTACACAAACAAGGGGGGTGACGCAGTTTTTCAACGCAGTTCAGAAAGACAATGTGTCAGTTGTCACATCAAATATCTTGCAATTTCAAAAAACTATCAATTAAAAATAAGATTTTATTTACTACATAGTTAATGTTTTAAAAAATTAAATAAAGATTAGTGTATATATAATACTGTATATAGTACTATACGCTGCATAATGTAATTATTTGTAATTAATGTAATACATATTAAATCAGATGTCAGTAAACAGAAAAACCACACAAACCAAGTATGAAAATGTTGGGAAGAAAGGTTCGTAGGAACTTAATACTCTATATTTTCCATAGACATAATGGTTCACTATTCGCTAATTCAGTATTCGCGAAGAATTTACAGAACTCGACTTGTATTTTAAATTTTTACGACGTTTAATCCTTCCAATAACGATTTTATAATTATAAAATGCAAATAAAAATATGTGTGATACTGCTTTATTCTGTATACAGACAAAAATTAGCGGAAACTTCATGTGCCTGGAATACCATTTTTGTTAATTCATCCATATCACAAAAATTTTAGTACGAACTGAGGATATTTACATGAAATTTAGTACTTTCAAGTCTTTTTTGATAGTATATCAAAAAAGATTAATTAATTTAATTTAAATTTTTTAATTTAAATCAAAAAAGATTAACACATGAAAATAGTCTCATCTCATACATAAAATATTATAATTATTTTTACAGATGACTTATATTAAAAATATATATGTAATTTTATTAAAATAATTTATTTGATTAATTTATTAATAAAATTAGCAATGTAATCAAATTTATCTTAATAATATTTAAATATTTTAGCCATTTGATAATGTAAAACATTTATTTCTAAAATAGGAATTCTATAAATAGAAAGATCAAAATGGCACCTGTCTAACAAATAACGCTATAATGCGATATTTCTTCCATCTAAAACTTTAAATCTTCTACATTCAGCAACCATTGTTTCTATGGATAGCAAAATTCATAAGTACTAGATATCAATGACATTATCCAGATGTATTCAGAAAGCAAACATACATTCCATATGCAGTACCATAGAATAAATGTCATCTATTTTCCAGATATATGTTATTAAAAAATCATTTTCTTTATAAAAAGTTTCAATAAAAAAATGTTTTTTAAAGTATTAATATAACTACTGATCCAATGTTGAATGCAATATTTTAGAAATAAAAAACTGTTAAAGTTCATTTTTAAATATCAATTATTATCTTAACAAACATAAATCTTTTGTAGCAGCATTCAAAAAACAAATACAGGTTGATAATCAAAAATCCGGCAACCTCGGGACCTGAGGATTGCCGGATTTTCGAAAATTCCGGATTTTTGATATTTATATATATATATGCTGTATATATTTAACAGAAAAGGACTACTTATACAGTGCTTTAAAGAAATAAAATTAAACACCAAATGAAAAGCAAATGAAATTTTAATATTCAATAACTACATAAAGGACTAGTTCTACAGAATGTTAATTCAACTAAATAAAATAGTTCTACAGAATTTTAATTCGTTACTGTACACTCAGAAAAAGTTAAAAGATTTTATATAATGCCAATAAGCAAAAAAAAAAGCCAGAAAAACGCCAAAATGTTAAAAAAATATTGACCATGTCTAAAAAAAAGCCAAAAAGAGCTCATTTGTTGTCAAAAAAGCCAATCTGGCAAACCTAGTAGTAAGCATGACCAAACATCTGATTCTGGAGTACAGCTCCGTTAAAACATAAACGACGCTACAGAAAACAATGGCGTGCCAATGTGGTAAATTTTAAAATAGGCTCCGACATTCATGCCGAAAAACTGATGGAACCGGAATATTGATTGCCGGATTTTTGATTATGAACCTGTAATTGCATTAAATTATCACTAAAATATTCTAATTTTTGTTATTCTTTTTGTTAATATCATAAAATATAAAATATCATAGCAGTCTAAGGCTAAACTCACACGAACCACAACAGAACCACGCCACAACCACAAAAACGGTGTTGCTTGTGGACGGTCGTGAATTATAATTATATTAATATAGAAACGCAATAATCTACTCAGACGGACCGCTAAACTGAAATCGGTTTCAACGGCTGTCGCAACTTGTGGTCAATATCATCCACAAAATTGTGGTCGTGTTGTGGTTATGTTGTGTGTGAGTTCAGCCAAAAGCAATAGTTTTCTAAAACGTTTTTAAAATACTGTATTTTAATTTTATACATTATTTTCATGTACAGTTCTTCTATTGTATCAATATTATTGTCTAACTATTAGCTCAACTCAAAATGCAAGGAATTTTAATTTACTTTTATTTTATCAGATGAAGCTGAGTTTCATGTGGATGGTTACATAAACATAAAACATTACATAAAATACGATCAACTAAAAAACTCATGAATTATTTAAAAAGTGTTTATATTCACAAAAGTTGGAGAATGATGTACCTTTTTACAAGATTATTATTATACAGCAGTTCATTGCAATACTGAATGATTGAAAGAAATTGTTGGTTCCCATAGGTTAGTGCAAGTGCAAATTACACAATGAATCTGTTATATGAATTTCTAATTTTTCGAGAGTTATGATCATTTGTCTAATTTAAGCTCTTTAGATTTTTATTTGCGAAGGCGTATTTAAAAATAAAGTATACAGAAATAACTACTCTCTTCTGAAAAACTGCAGTAAAATATTGAAACGGTGTATTCGTACAATTGATAAAAATTGCTCTTCTGGAATACTAACAAAACAATAAAACATGAAAATTCGTACTTACAACATGATGAATTTTTCCAATATATACTGTAATTACATTGAATAATTTACTTATTTAATATATGTAATCATCATATAACATTTTAATTTAACAACTAAGTGAAATTTGCATTTTAATTGGATTTATAAACGGATCATCGCATTAATTGCAATGATTAACAAGCAATTTCGGAAAGAATTAATCGCCTGCTTTCGATATATATCTGCTATTTTGTAATGATTAAAGATGTTAAATTAAAATATATTTCATCAGAATCATCCTTGATAACAAATTCTATATTGAATGCTATTAAGTGTATATCTAATATTTTTCAAAGAATAGCGGTAAGACGTGAACCCAAAAAATTAAACTTTTCTCACCTGCAACCTGGTGGATTCACAATTTGATCTGATAACAATCTAAGAATATTTTTCAATAAATAATGTAGTAATTTTATTTGATTTTTTACGATAAGAAAGTAAAAGGTTCGTTGCTTCAGGTAATATTTTATCAATTTAGGCAACCCACTATTTAACAGACTGAATATCATAAAAAAAATGCCAATAATTATTAGGAGAAAATCTAAGAAATTTAAATGCCCGTCATTTTTAAATTGATTACTTTTCAGATTCGACTTTAAATCCTCTCTCGCAGTCTACTATGGTATCTGCAATATGCATGTGGCAGCAATTTGCAATTAGGTCTAATAAATATTCCTAAATTTTTAAAAAATTCATCTTTTTTATTTTTTTATTAAAAAAATTTTTATTTTTTTTTTACATATCTATAACTAAGGAATTATATACAGTCGGACCTCCATATATCGAACTTCTATATATCGAAATTCTCTGTATATCAAAGTTTTTTGTTAGTCCCGTTCATTGAAATTTGTTTCTATATATCGAAATTTTTAATTTCAGAGGCGAGGGCTATATATCGAAATTTTTAATTTCAGAGGCGAGGGAAAAGGATAAGCTAAGGAGTCTAGATTAGGTCTGGCTAGAAAAAGCCGACAAATAAACATAATGGATGTGTCGATTTGTATGTAGAGGGGGTTAGTGTAAAGTTCTAGGGCTGGTTTTGGTTTTGTATGTTACTTGTGTTAATTGTAAAAATAGTATAAAAGCCATAATTAATATAAAAGAAAACTAACTTAAAACATCATTATCTGTTAGACCATAATAATTAAAATTCTTTCCAAATAAAATTTTAAGTAATTAAAAACAGAATGATTAAAAAAAATCATAAATATTTGGCAGCAAAATAAGGGCACTATTAAAATGGGTTTTTAGCAAATTCACAGTTGCAAAGATTGCAAATCAATTGTCTATTGTTAAAATTATAATATCCTCTATATATTTAACTACTATAATATTTAAGTTGATAAAAATATATAGTAAAAAATCTCAGAAATTTTGAAAAAAAAAGTTTTTCAATATATTTTTTTCATGGAATAACTTTCTGTTGTTTAATAAATAAAAGCATTCAACTATCCTAAACAATGACTTTCTAGGATTATTTTCTTTCTTCTGTTTCTAATTGCAAATACTTGGAAACTGACAAATTTTTAAGCCAAAACTCATAGGATAATAACCAAATACAGTCGGACCTCCATATATCGAATTTCTATATATCGAAATTCTCCGTATATCAAAGGTTTTTGTTAGTCCTGTGAAATTTCCATTGAAATTTGTTTCTATATCAAAAAAATTTCTGTATATTAAAATTTTTAATTTCAGAGGCGAGGGAAAAGGATAAGGTAAGGAGTCTAGATTGGGTCTGGCTAGAAATGCCGACAAAATGGATGTGTCGATTTGTACTGTAGAGGGGATTAGTGTAAAATTCTAGGGCTTGTTTCAGTTTTGTATGTTACTTGTGTTAATTGGCTTAAAATCAAAAACCAAAACTGAACCGAGAGATTTTAGTCAGTCATTGTTCAGCTCTACTAAAACGTTTACCATATCAAAGAGAAAGTCGTTGAGTGTCGTGGAAAAAGTGGAATTGCTAAAAGATGTGGACTGTGGAGTGAGAAAAAAAGATGTTGCGCAGAAATTCAGGATTCCACAAAGTACAATGTCAACAATACTAAAGAATCAGGAATCTGTTTTAAAAAGTCATCAAGTTGCAGGAGCTGACAGAAAACGATTAAGGACATGAAGAGAAAGTCATTGAGTGTCACGAAAAAAGTGGAATTGCTAAAAGATGTGGACTGTGGAGTGAGAAAAAAATGTGCGCAAAGATTCGGGATTCCACAAAGTACAGTGTCAACAATACTAAAGAATCGGGAATCTGTTTTAAAAAGTCATGAAGTTGCAGGAGCTGACAGAAAATGATTAAGGACATGTAAGTACGATGATGTGGACGAAGCAGTGTTGAAATGGCTGAATATGGTGAGAGAGAGAAACATGCCTGTCTCAGGGCCACTCATAAAGGAAAAGGCAATGGAATATGCACAGAATTTAGGACATTCATAAAGAAAAAGGCAATAGAATATGCACAGAATTTAGGACATGAGGAGTTCCAAGTTGTCTCAGGACCATTCATAAAGGTAAAGGCAATGGAATATGCACAGAATTTAGGACATGAGGAGTTCCAAGCAGTTCTTGGTTGGTTAGACGAATTTAAGAAGCGTCACAGAATCAAAGAAAAAGTTATTTCTGGAGAAAGATGTGTATCTGAGACAGATTGTAGCCAGTGGAAAACTATAATTTTAAAAGCAATTTTACAGGAGTATCAGCCTGATAATGTTTTTAACATCGATGAAACTGGACTTTTTTTAAATGTTTACCAAATAAGACTCTAAGTTTTAAAGGTGAAACCCGTGTTCGAGTTAATCGGTTCTCAACCCTTCAGAATTTTTATCATGCGATATGGGCCAGGACCGTCGATTCCCATCCTCTACATATCCAGTTAATCCTTCTACAGAGCAGCAGCCTGTAGAAGTTGTTGTTTTGCCCTGTCACATAATATTCTTACAGAATGGAAGTAGCATCATCTGTTGACAGAAAACTATAATAGTTTGTGCAGAAATTTATATAAATGTACTTATTTTGAGCTATTTTACGAAATTCCGCTCCATTTAATATCTGAGAATATGAATTATTTGAATGCATTTTGTAATAGGCCGAAAGGAAAAACTACATCCATTATATTATTAAATGTTTTCATATAGACGTATCTAATGATATTTTAAAAATATCACTTTCAAATTCAGACCTGGGAGAAAGGAAATTCTTTGAAGGCAGTTGAATTGCAACCGCTGAAAGAGACAATTGCAAGATAGTCGAGTCCTAGCCGTAGTAGGAGACGGTCGCAAAAGTGAGAAAGTAAAGCGTCCTGGAGGAAAGGTGAAGGAAAAAAAAAAGGAACTTAGTCCCAACCACTTGAAATTTTGTGACTTTCTGAACAGTCATTTTGTGACTATCACGATAACAAGAAAGACGAGAACTGGACTTCGTTCATCTCAAAGAGAACAGAGCCAGAATTACCTAAAGGGAAAAGAACAATCTTTTATACGCCAATTAAAAAGGTAAAAGAAAAAGGTATTTATCCTCCTCAGATGATTTCATCTGTTTGTTAATTATGTAAAGAACTCTCTCTCTTTCTCTTGTATAATAAATATGTTAATATTGACTTAAATTGTAGTCTGAGTCAGTTTTGTATTGGAACACACTGTCATTCTCCCGTCCAGCCTACGTGAAGCTCACAACCACTCAAAAGGCTAAGTCCTGAGACATCAACTAAAATCCCGTTACATACTGCCCAGAGGTCTCACAACATAATGACTTAATAAATTCATCTAATATTTCCAGAAGTACAAGTCTTTATATAAGTCAATGAACATCTGTGAAATTTTAAATCCCACTTTCAAAAAAATTATACAAATTCCATTTTCTGTAAATGAAATTTTTTCTTTAGGATATTAATTATATTTCAGAAAATATTGTAATATTAATTGATTTTCTGGGAAATAAACAATATCATAAAGGAAAGCATTTTATCTGTAAAGAATGCCATAAAATTAAGAGATATTAAAGGAACTTTCATATGAAACTCAGACACTTTTTGAAAATCACAAATAGCAGTTTCTCATTTAAATACTCATTATTAAGCAATTAGCTATATAAAACAATATAAACACAATATGAGACAATGTCAAAGATATAAATATAAAATTTTAAATTATTAAGCTATAATACAATAAAAAATTTCAAAATAGTAGAGTCAGATGCCATAGTTAAAGTAATAGATTATAGATTTTATGTAATAAACTATAAAAAATTTAAACTCTGATTATTACCAATTTTTAAACGTATTTACTTGATTTCCAATCTTTTTATCATGATTATAATATTAACCTCTTCATGAAGAACAGTTCTAAATAGTTTTTATATGTCTATTTTTATATTTTATAATAATAATTTATTGATAAGTTTATTAATAGCTAAATTATAAATAACAGTTTTAAAATAGTTCTGATTTGCTATTAGAATACAATAGAAGTATTTATATTTATTATTTAGATTTTATAAGCAAAGAACAATATATTACAATAATTTTTTCAGAGTTATTTGGAAAACTGAGCTTTAAATTTTTAAACTTATTTCTATAATTTATCTTTAATAATATTATACAATCAGTTCTCATTATTTGTTGATTCTGTATTCACATATTCAACTATACACAAAAATTTATTTGTAACCACAAAATCGATTTTTGCAGTGCTTTCGCACTTATTTGTGGACTCCCACTGAGCAGCAAAAATACCATTACCAATTTAAACCCTCTCTCTCTCTCTAATAAAGAAAGTTGTTTGTTAAAACCAATAGAAACTAATAGTACTTATAGCAGTAAATAAACAGTTTTTATTCAATCAACAAAAACGTTTTCGGTATAATCATATACCTTCTTCAGTTGCTCAGGATAAATACAGAATCAGAGAACATTTAAATAAATTTTCGAACATCTAGTTTAAAATACATTATATACAAAAAATCGAACAAACTCAACGATAATTA
>AYEL01073828.1:0-21786 GCA_000484575.1 Olivierus martensii
ATGTTTATTTGAATTTATATTTTAAAAGGAATTTTAAAAAACAATGTATATTATTTTATCATTTTTCTCTACTTTTCATTTTGTGGAGTTAATCGATTTGGCAAATGAGCGGTTCATATAGTACTGTACACTGCATATACTGTAATACACACTAAATAAGGTGTCTTTAAACAGAAAAACACACATGAAGCAAGGATGAAAATGTTGGGAAGAAGACAGCATATGAATATAACTGTTTTACGACCGAGCTAAAAAATTCAGCTGCTATCGCAAGTACAGTGTTTATAACGGACTCCATTTTCTTTCAATAACCGCGGCCCCTATTACTATTTGCCGTTTAGCAGATACAGCAACCGCTACCGATACAACTCATCTGCTCACTTAAAACCGTTGAGTCTGCTGAACGTAGCTAGTTTCTTAGATACCCTGAGGCCGAAAAATTGGTTTTCACAGTTAGCGCTTTAGCAAAATCTGAAAACTCCGTTTATCACATATGCAATAACCTCTTAAAAGGCGACATTTGGTATATTTCTTTCCATATATCACATATTCAATAACCTCTTAAAAGACTACATTTGGTACAAGACGGCTTATAATGGTTGGAATTATGTTTGTTTTTCAGAAACTACAGTGGTCCCCGGTTATAACGCGAGTTTGCGGAGTGATGATCCGACCCGCGTTATAACTGACGGCTTCTCTGATTTTTAATTTAGTTATTCTAAATTAGAGAATAAGAGAAAGCTGTCCAATTTATCCAAGAAGGTTTGTAATCTTCCTTTTTCTGCAATACATCCTTGTATTGTGATGGATGGACGTCGATTATGCGATGTATTATATTTTTCTCAGAATCGCTTTCAAACGAATGGGGAACAGGAAAGACTCGCGGTATAAATGAGAGCGTTATATCCGGGGAGCACTGTATTAAAAAATATCATTTCATATAGAAATTTAAATGCATTAAAAGATTTTCATACTGTATATAGCCACTGTGGCCAAATTGCGGCTCTCAAGTCACATGCGGTTCATTCCATGGTGTGGAGGCATCACACCATGGAAGTCAATAGTTAATATAGAGCAAATACCGATTTAATTTAAAAATAATGTATTTGTAAAATGTAATATGTATCAATAAGAAATGATTGAATGTAAATACTTAATAAACAATTTTTGAAGCAATTGTTAATATTATCCGAAAAAACTGATGCGGCTTCTATTGACCCTCAAAGAAATTGATTGCGGCTCTCAAGTATTTCAGATTTTCTTGTGTAGCTCGTAGCGACTTGAAGTTTGAAATTGAAAATACTGTATTTATTTACATATGTGTATCACTTAATGACATATTTATAACAATTTTTAATTGAAATACTAAAATACCGGCATATTTTATTTCAAAATAATTTATATACAGTGTAGTATTCAAAAACACAGTCTACAAAACTAGCCCAATAGGGCGTAAATTAGCTCATCTGGCATTTCTGATCAAAACACGATTTGCTGGGCAGTGTAGTATTCTAAAACACAGTCTACAAAACTAGCCCAATAGGGCGTAAATTCGCTCATCTGGCATTTCTGATCAAAACACGATTTGCTGGCCACCTAGTAGATGTTACGCACAACGTACAGAAATTAAATATATGTGTAAAATATCTGTGTTCCGTGACCATGGCCACGGATCACAGATAGCCGGTCGGCCGGATTGGCCGCGTGGAAACTCTTCGGCTTTCCACTCTGGAGGACCCGGGTTCGAGTCTCCGGTCCGAACCCTTGAAAATATTTATCATGGGGTCCGGGCCCGGACCGTCAATCCCCGTCCTCCACAATCCGGCTGACCCCTCCGCAGGAGTGGGCAGCCTGTGAAAGAGCTTGTTTCGCCACACTTAAGGCCTGTTTCCACTTATTCCGCGCGGACGGAAAAATGCGCTAGCGCAAATAGTCAACGGCAAAATGCGCGGCGTACAATCTGCTTAAATTATTTCCACTCCTCTCTTACTGAGCTTAACCTTGAACTTAGCATAGACAGAAATGGAAACTAGAAACAATTTTTTAATTCTCCTACAGGGGCAATATCTTGTCATAATCATATTAATCATTGATTTCTCTTAACCTTGAGCGATGGCCTTGAACTTAGCATAGACAGAAATGGAAACTAGAAACGATTTTTTAATTCTCCTACAGGGGCAATATCTTGTCATAATCATATTAATCATTGATTTCTAAATATTTAATTTTACTAGAACACTTAAGTTTCCATATCTGTTCATTGAAATTACAGATTTTTATATTCACTATGGTTCTCAGTGCTGTACAAGTGCAATTCCTGGCACTTGTACAGGTGAGAACCATAGTGAATATAAAAATCTGTAATTTCAATGAACATATATGGAAACTTAGTGTTCCAGTAAAATTAATCATATAAATCACTTCTATTCATTATTATATTCTAATAAGTAAATATTTGTTGTAATGTTGTATTATCTTAATAATAATAATAATTTACATTTTTAGCATAAATTTGATTTAATAAATTGAAATAAGTCATGAAACATAAACAGAATTTAATGTTGTTTATCTATCAATACTTTTTATAGATAAGTATAACTTTCAAAAGTCCTCTTCATACTCCTCAGCAATCTTTTTTGGGAAATTTTTGAATCAATTACTTCTGTTACAGGTTGTAAAATAATAATTTCATTACCAAATCCACAGAAATGATGGAAAAAATATTATTATTTGCTTCATTCAGTTATAAAAGCTTCTTTTTTGTCTAGTAATGTATTCCCAACGATCTATATATCGATATGTATTCCACATGTGAGCCGCCATCTTGGTTGTGCGCAAGCAGAAAGCAGAAATATCTACTACTGCTAGATGACAGCGTAAAGCGGACGGCGCACTATTTGTCTGCGCAGATTCATGTTTCCACAAGTGCGCTATACGCCACGCACTGTGAGTCGCGCACAGCTCATTCAGTGGAAACATAAGTGGAAACAGACCTTTACTTGTTAGTACTCTTACTGAGTGGAAAGTGGCGTCATCTGTTGACAAAAAAATCGGCCTGACATATGCCCTGCCTGAGGTACGAGTCCTCTATAAGGGTTCATGAAATAGGTTAATTTTTTTGTGAAAGGTTTTGATGAAAATTTGACTTTGATGACTGCAATATTATCAATCCCGGTCCTCCAGGATGTTAAGCCAGTTTTCTACGCGGCCATTCGGCCGACAGCCATTTTACACTTTAAAAAAATCGCAATACAGTATGCTCGGGCGGCGGTGGGCGGATATTAAAGTGGCCACGACTTGCAGGTTGGCCACCTAACTCAGGTGGCCATCAGCACAAGCTTTCCTGTATTTGCGGTTTTGTTTTTTATGTATGTTGTGTTGGTTTTGTTAAAATTATATATATTGAGTTCTCCAGAATTCATTGGTATTATTTCTGTAATAGTAAGTACAAATCGTATAACACGGTTAGAAAATTGCGGGAACTCTCGTATAACACGGTATTTTTACAACACGATTTTTACTTAACACATTTAGAAAATTACATTTACTCTCTCTTGCCTACAGCACAGCTACAAAACATTTTTATTAATTTTTGTAAATCATTTTTACTTAACACATTTAGAAAATTACATTTACTCTCCTACAACACAGAACATTTTCATTAACTTTTGTAAATCCACACTATGGGGACACAATACACACAAAATGCCATCACTGGGCAATATTTTGCTAAAATTAGTTATAAATGCAATTTCGCTAGTTTGTCGTGAGAGGGACGATATGCAGTCTATTTTCGATTTCAATTTGAAATCGAGTTAATTGTCTAACATTGAGTAGTTTGTGTTTTAAATGTTTAGTTCTTGGATAAAAAGTGACTTTTATTCTTCAATAGAGAAATGTGAAATAGAAAAAAACTTTTATTCATAACTTTTTTGGGGTGTTAAAGAATGACTGTTTTGTAGCGAGTTAAATTACAGATTTTGTAAAGACAGCAAAAGATACACAAACTATAAATGCAAAAAAATGTTCAGAAAGTGTTGATATTGTTAAAAAAAGTTCTCGTTTTAAGTCAGGGGTCGCCAAACTTTTTATCTCAACGACTTCTTTGATGATGCCATAAAAATCTGGAGACCCCCAGTGAGAGTTTTGATATTAAATAAGTTTTAAGTCTATTTTATAAAAGATTTCTGAATAGTAATAATTAAAGCAGTGTATAAATAAATTGTATTTTGAAAAATATTTACAATTAATCAAGCAACATGACATTTTTATATTGAACTAAAGTTTATTTTTAATGTGAAAGGTGGTCTTGGTGTTTTCTTACTAGACAGACTAACTTTAAGTTTATTTTTAATGTGAAAGGTGGGCTTGGTGTTTTCTTACTAGACAGACTAACTTTAACTCTCATCGATCCCGAGTCTGTACTGACCACTGTTTTAAGTGAATAGCGGTAAAAAGATATTATTAAATAAATGTTACATAAAACAAATAATAAATAGCCTATTTATTAAAGGAATACAGTGGATTCCGCTTAATTCGACCACCGGTTAATTGGGGCAGCCGCGTAATTGGGCCAAATCTCAAAGAACGGAAACCAAATTACTAAACTAATATATAATTTAAACGCTTAATTGGGACAACTTTTCGCTTAATTGGGAAAGTAGCAGAAAAAGAATTTTCAATTTTTGATATATTTTAGGGATTTTTCGAAAGTAATGCCACACTACATACACTAATACTTGTTCTTTCTTAAAAAATTCCTTATATAAAAATTATAACAACATTTTATTGTACCAGTAATTTTTCAGGTTAAGGGTCAATTCACACATGTCAGAGACGTGTCCGCTCAGTTCCGACAACTTTCGTCAATATCAATGACCTAAATTATCGTTCCTTTGTTTTCTGATGTCCATGTTCACACAAGTCCGGCACAGTGTCGTACTTTTGCTCTCAGTGTCTGTACCGTGAAAGCGCTATCCCGACAGCGGCCCACTAGTTAGACTCGATATTAGGACAATTCGCCGTAAGATATAGAAAAAATAGACAGGAGTATTTCAAAAATTAAATAATTTTTTAATAATTTTTTTGCAATATTCCTGTCTTTATTTTTATATCTTAATGTCCTGGCGACGATACATCTGTAATATATATTAAATAAATTAATTACATAGTATTTTTTACAAAACAAATTTTGTAAACAAAATAAAAATACCTAAATTACAAGTCTTTATTTGTGTGCAAATATTAAAAATTTGATAAATTTGAATAAAAATGAATGAAGAATCTGAAACAAACATACATAATATTGAAAGTGCATGTGGTGCGTGACAAAAAATCGGTTGGTCGGCTGTCGGCCCATATTGTTACAACAGCTTCGGCGCTTCTAGCATTTGGCAGAATGCTCTTATGTCCAGTCCGCCCTACCTGCTACAGAAATAAATAACGAACAATTGATCGAATTGATTCGTCAACATAACATATTACATGATTTATCCTTAGTTTCTATTAGAGTATATAATCTTCAAACATTCTAAAATATTCAGAAAATTTCCTTCCATCGTCTACTAATTCCTTGTATAACGTAGCAAACTCTCCATCCCTTTCCCTTTTTTCCAAGCTACGTGTAACACTTTCGTTTTTTTAGCTCGATCCGTTAATTCTTCATCCAAAATTATATCCATCGTGGCCAATTCCTCGTCCGCAAACTGAGCCATCTCAAAAACCATTGACTACAAACTGACCAAACTGCACGGATATGTATGAATAGACATCACTGATGTCACTGACACCGAACGGATACTGAACTAATACGGTACTGACACGTCACTGACATGTGTGAATCGATCTTAGACTTATCTACAAGACAATACAGACTAACACAATAGAACGAGCCGATTTCTTCGCCTCCTATTACATACACATCGTCGACACACTAATATAAATATCCATTCTTTAGTAAAATTATAAGTAAATATCATCGCTGATAAATAATACATAATAATACTGTATTCGACAACACTAGCATGATGGCATAACAATACTGTATTCGGCAACACTTGCGTGATGAGAATCAGTTATCTATCGTCATACTGTATTCGACAACACTAGCGTGATGAGAATCGGTTATCTGCAATACTGTATTCAGCAACACTAGTGTGATGAGAGTCAGTTATCTATTGCACTAATGTATTCGGCAACATTAGCGCGATGAGAATCAGTTATCTATTGTCGTGAGTCTGGCAAATATGCGTCTGCTTAAGAGTCTACCGTTACTGTACCTAGCGATATTCATTTAGTGTGTTGATTTTATTTAAAATTTTTAAATCTTTGCCAAGAAAGGATTTTACACTTTCAAGTAAAATTGCTTTGCTGAGTAAAATTAAAAGCCAGCCATTTAATACAAGCCATCGTAGACTCGCTGAAATAAACCAAAATCTACCATAGTGCGTCTTCTACAAAAAGAAAATCAACTGCGTAAGGAGTGGGCATTACCAAATCTACTGTAGTGCATCTCCTACAACAAGAAAATCAATTGCGTGAGGAGTGGGCATTACAGAATGCATCTCTTACAAAAAGAAAATCAACTGTGTAAGGAGTGGGCATTACAATCTTCTACAACAAGAAAATCAACTGTGTGAGGAGTGGGCATTACAGAAAGATAATTCTAGGAACATTCAAAAGAAAGCGTTATGGAAAGGATCCAGAAGTCGAAGAAGTTCTACAAAAAGAAAATCAACTGCTTAAGGAGTGGGCATTACAGAAAGAAAAGGAACATCGAAAAGAAAGCGTGATGGAAAGGATTCAGAAGTCGAACGGGAACATTCAAAAGAAAGCAATGGAAAGGATCCAGAAATTGAAGCATTAGATCAATGGTTTTCTATAGTTAGCGGGCGAGGCGGGAATATCAGCGGCCCAGTGTTGAAGTCAGAGGAGTTCAGTAAAAAACTAATAATTAGGTACCTATTTTAATAAAGTATTAAAATAGGTACAGAATTATTATTTTTTTACCTATGAATTACATATTTTGTTTTAGAATTTACTATTACTTTCTTTAATTGGGACAGCCGCTTAATTGGGCCAAAATGGCTTACAAGTTAGTTCCGACGTGTCCCAATTAAGCGGAATCCACTGTATATACTTTTTTCTTTTTACGTATTTTTTGGGGAGTCTTATAAGTATGTATTTTTATGTTTCATGTTAATATTCTTAATAAATATTAAGTTTCCTATGTGGAATTGAAGTTATTTGTTTTAACTGGTTTTGGAACATAACTCCCGTTTTTGTATTGGCTCCAGCATATAACACGGTTTCACACAACGTTTCAATGCAAATTTTATAAAATATTCTTTTAAAAACAAAGTTTTGGTAAAATGCGATATTTTTATGAATTTATTTTTCAAAACCGACAAAAATTTTCGTTCGGGGCGCCAAAAGCTCTAGAGTGGGCACTGAGTATATATTTAATTATTAGAATCTCTCACTGGATGCAATTAGACGATTCCATACATTGTACGATTTTTAGATAGCCGCGAACTACAGCACTGAATTGACAAGTTAGTCCTAATTCAGTACTTTAGTTCAACAAAAATCACTAAACAGGAAAAACCTTTTTTCTGTTTACTGATTTTAGTGTTCGTGTTTAGTGTCAATTCAATACTGTAGTTCAGTGTTTCCAAGTGTGGTACGCGTACTCCCAGGGGTACGGGAAGAGTTTGGTGGTGGTACGCGTTGCACCGGAATTTGATAGGAATATGCACTGCACCGTGCTTAGCATCTTCTATTTCGTCTTTATATAACTGGCGAAAACGCTTACGATCTGTAGAAGCAGCCATAGCGAACTCCGAAAACAAAACCGTAACTAGTCGCGTCGATGCCGACTAGACGCCACTCGATTTTTTAAAATTAATATATTTATCGAAGCGTAAATTTTTATTGCACATACACAAAAACATATTAATTTAGGAATACACAATAATTTTATTTTTCGTTTATTATTTTGTGTATGTACCAAAAAAGAAAAAATAAATATGTTTTGATTGTTATTAAAATACATCCATTTTTTTGACGAGGGGTACTCAGCGTTACGAAAATTATAGAAGGGGTACACATATGTCAAAAGTTTGGGAAACACTGCTCTAATTCAATAAAAATCACTACACAGGAAAAATCTTTATCTGTTTAATGACTTTTATTAATGATAATTTTTGTTTAAAAATAAAATCATCATCATCACGCAGTGTTACAAGGTTTAATCATGTTAGATAAATTTTTAATTTCGAATAACATAATATTCAAGTCATATCTTCAGAATTATTTTGGAAATAATGTGCTTTGGACCTCATTAATCGTCACTTATTTTAATTTCTCAGTTTACTGTATTCCCAAAATGTGTTTTCATCTTGCGTACAATATATTTGAGAGAGAGTAATTCATTATTGAAGTGAGTTGAAGTGCTATTATCCAGAAATAGAGATTGGTCTTTATCAAGCATTTTTAAAAGAATGGAAATCAATATAAATTAACATTCTCACTAGTCTAGTTTCCTCTCTTAGTCAGGTGCTCTTCAATACAGTTCCTATTATTTTGCCTCCATCACGTGAAAGCAGTACTACTTAAATAATTCCTTTCATCCGCAAAACTAGTTTCAAGTTGCGACTCTGAAGCATAACTCAATCTTACGTATTCATAGCCCGATTTATTTTGAATACACGGATTTTTAGGATAGAATGCGTCTTATAATCATTATATAGACCGATATTTATTAACTAATCATTTTAGCAATATTAAATTGATTTAAAAATTTATTTTAAATTATATATATATTATTACAGGAAACGAATACGTGTTTAAAAATTCAACTAAAATATGCATAACATCACAATGGAAGCTTATTCATAATAGGCATTTGCAGTTATTCCCAAGCTGTGCTATCAATACTGTTCTAAAAATAATTAACAGTACAAAATTATTATTATAATGATTCCTAGCATAATTTGCAGAATTATCGATAGCTTAGATCAAAAAAATTGCATTGCTAAGTATTATTATAATTATTCACTTTTAATTATTAAATGGAATTGTTTCGAAAAATACTTAGCAAGTTTAACAGTTAACAGTTTGTAAACCATCTCAAACTTTTTATATATTTTGTACTTCTACAGCCAGTTTTATATATATATATATATGAACAATTACTTTCTGTTCTCTTTACATAACTCAAATGAATACAAGAAAAAGTATACACAAGCACACATTCTTGTATCTCTTGATACTCATTTGTATTCACACTTCTAAAAGCACATCCTTTTTGAGATGTATCACCCATACATACTATATCAAGTCTATACTTGTATATCTCATAAGTTCTTGTTCATTATACCTTTATTTGTCTATTCACATTTTAAATCTCTATTCATACTTCCATTTCCATAATCTTTATTTTTTATACAGTCCATTTATAATTCTATTTTTGACAATCTTGAGTATATTTTCTTTTGAAACTTGAGAATAAGTATTAAAAAATGTCATGTAATTGATCAGCTAATAATGTCTATGGAGAATTGTTCTGAGGATCCCAGATGATTTCAGCAGCAATTCATCTGGCTTCTTTCTGCCATTTTGGGAAAGTATTTAGAAAGATTTAGGAAAACAAATTTTTATAATGTAATTGCAATTATCTATCAATACACCATTGTCTGAATAAATGATAGCATAAAATATTGGTTATCCAACATTAATACTAATATGAAAATGTGTAATTAGAAGAAAATCCCCATTATGAATCTTTGTATCAAAGTTCACATTGCTAATGTAATGGTTATGATTCATGTGAATGCTTATAAATGTAAATATGTGAAACTATCGTGTTATTAGTTTGGAAGCAATCAATGGTTCCTATTTATTTGATAATACCCCCACCAAAAATTTTTTTGCCACTTCATATGTAAGTATATATGTAAATTTTCACTATGATTTGATAGCACAGCTCTTAGATTTGCAAGTGCACGCCTTCATGTATATTGTGAACACACCTAAAAGTGGTATCAATATTTTTAATTGTTTATATTCATAAAAATAATGGTAGGTCATTATTATTATCATAAATAAATAACAATTTATAATTATAAATTTGTGTGTATTTAATATTCACATACATATAACAGTACTCCGGATCTTTTATTCACATAGTATTGTCAAAATCATGCAATTAAAAAAGCAATGGAACACATTACTAAGTAACTTTCATATAAATTTTTTCCTTTAATAACATTTGGCTGCAGACAAACATTTGCACTGAAATGGCCCAAACAAGTTATGAGGAGGAAATTGCAGCCTGCATCAAGCTTTACTGATTTTAAATTATCTGTGTATATATATTTATATAGATCGGAAGAGCGGTATATTTTTTTTTTAATTATAAAAAATATTTTAATTTTTAAATTATTTATATATATATATATAATTGTTGTAATTTTTCTTATTATTTTTTGAAAACATACACAATATGCAATATGTCATGTACACACAAGGTATTATCACATGGGACTCTACAGGAAATAGATAAAACTTCCAATTTTTCCAATTAAAACAAAATAATGAAAATACAAATAATCACATGTACATTTACAAGATTACTTGTTTACAGTAAAGTTATAACACTGTACAATATGTAGAGAATTTTATTCTGATAACTTTATTTTACAATATTAATAGATTTTTAATAACCTAAATACAATAATATTTTGCACCTGATAAAGAGGAAAAGACTTCATTTAAGAAATCTTATGGAAGTGAAAGATTACCTTAGTTTTGCTACTTATGAAGTATAAACGTTAAAAAGATATAGAGTTTATGGAAAAATTATATTATTAATAAGAATCCCAAATAGAAATCTGTTATACTATCATATACCAAATAGTATTAACAAAATGGGAAGCATAAATTTATAAAAATCTCTTATAAGAACCAATATATATACCTATAAAGGATAGGCTAGAAATATAGTATCTAATTAATTACATTTTAAAAAGTTTTTAAAAGGTAAATTTTCTCACGAAATTCTATAATTAAAAATTTTGATAAATGAAATAATATTGTTTAAACTGTAATACTTCATTTTTTATAGGAATACAAAATCCCGCAGAGTGCCATGCTTTGTACCCACTAACAACAAATTAATAGAATTATTTTTCATGCCAAACAAAATTACTATCTTGTGCTCAACAAAAAATTTTTATTTTATAGGAATCCTTGATATGATGCAAAAGTTGAACATTTCACTTGTCACATTTCTCTAATCATACATTTCCAGATATAATTTGGCTGCAGCTGCCAGGAAGACCCTTTTCTATACATAGTCATCAAAAATGGGATGACTTACTTGATCTTTGAATATATATTGGTTCTTTTCACAAAATAACAATGGAAAGTAACATGAATTAATCACTTAAAACATGACTAACATTTTACAAATTCTAGAAATAAAAAACTTTTTAAAAAACCCAATATACATTCACTACATCATATAAAAAGTTTCAAATAAGAAAACCATACAGATATATGTTCTGTAAACAAGAAACCTTATTCCCATATTTGTAATATTCTTTTACAGCATGGAAAAAACTTCCAAAAGAATTGTATGTATGTGTTGTGTATGTATATATATTTATATCATATATAGGTATTTTTCTATCTCATTTGGCAAAGTCAAATGTGTAGAAGTTTGTTCCATCCTGTAACTTACATAAATTCTCAATATATACTAAGAAGAATGCTAAAAGCTGAAATGATTTCAAAAAATGAATGAAAATGTTATTGTCATTATCAACATTGAGTGATCTGGATTTGTATATCTATGGCAAAGCAAGAGCACTTAGGTTTCAATCCTTGTGATGCATTGAATGAAATTAAAAAACATCACTTTCATGCTAACATGACCACTATTGATGCCAACTTATGCAAGCATGGAAAATATTGGCAGTTTGTTGCATGTGGTATTACCTAAAAATGAAAAATAAAATTTTTTAGTAATTAAAAAATAATATTTCTGTAACACTGTTTCACCTGTATGTTAATTTCAAAAGTGGATAAAACAGATCAAACTAGTTTTATTTCTGAAATTATATAAGTTCAAATATGAATAATATATTAAAATGTTTATTAGCAAATATATTCTAGTTCTTTTTATTACATACAACATTTATTTAAATCTTAATAAATGTATTAATTATAAATTTTATTCCTTAGAATATAAGGGTCAGAAGATTTGTTTAGGCTGTTTGAACAGATACTAACTCAAGCTTTTAATTTCAGTGTCTATAATTGTAATATAATTATTTGAGAGTTTATTTGAGTGAATAGCAGGATTGCAGAGTCAGAGTCGGAATTTTAAACTGCCCGGAATCAGAGTCAGACCTTATAAATTTTAGGGAGTCGGATCATTTGCCATCCGATTCTTCAACCCTGGGTTCCAGAGTAGGTGGTTTTTGGGTGGAGTTGGAGTAAGATTTTTAAACTGCCCAATGTCAGGAGTTGAAGTCAGATCTTACAAATTTTAGGGAGTAGGAGTTGGATTTTTTTTAAAAGATGGAGGTGGAGTCAGGATCAGATCATTTTCATTGGACTCTGCAACCCTGGTGAATAGTCCTTTGTGCAAACTGTAGAACTAAATTAATAAAAATAAATTAAATTTGACTAACAATACCACATTCAAAATAATATCAACAAAACAAATTTGCAGAACAAACAACAGTGAGAATTCATGCAACAGATAATATTTGAAGGCAAAAGAGAACATTCATGTTTTTCAAATGACAACAATATTCATAAGATAACAAGACTATTACTTGATAATGATAGAAAGAAACTATTGGTTTAAATCAAGAAACAAGCATCTTCTGTACTAATGAAATAATATTCTTAGCACAATACAGATAAATGTACAGGGAAGTCTAATTAAAATACAACCGAATTTATCAAATTGCAAATTTTATTTAAACAAATTAAAAAAGTTACATGATACAAGGTGATATCAAAAAATTTCCAAACTGGCTATGCTATTTGGGAACAAAACACACTACAGTGTTATGCTACAAGATTGCTTTTCCTATCATTGTTGATAGTCATTGCACAAGAATCATTGTGCTGAATGAACATGATTCCAGGCTGTGCTTCTTTGTTTAGCAGCTATTGCACAACTTCCTTATCATAAAAATGAATGAGAAACTTTAACAATATGCATGCATCAAATTCTATGTTAAAATTGACAAAAACACACCAGAAACACAAATCTGTGAGTGGCATGGATTCAAACACAGCCAAAAACACCTGAAGACAATGGATGGATAAGAGCTCTTCAACAAGTGCAATCCCCAAAAATATCAACAAAGTTCACAAATTAATTTACAAAGATCTGTTGGCAAAGCATTTCAGATATTGCTAAAAACCTTAACATCAATTATGATTTAGCCAGAGTATTTTGATTGATGAACTGAACATGAGACAAACTGCCATCAAATTTGTGTCACACATCCTGACAGCTGAGCAAAAAGATCATTTAATTTATAATAATTTAATTTTAAACAATAAAAGCTAACAAACCTCTTGTATAATTTCGTCCCACTTCTTATTACGAGTAAATAAATTCGGCACAATTTTAAAAGTTATTACTTAATGATGTTCTTATTAGGTTTTATGTTTGAATTCTTATACGTTATGTATGGTTTGCTGAAGATGGCTTAATAAAGCTGAAAGATCTAACAAGTTTAGTAAAATATACTGTTATTCCACTTTTAAAATTGTGCTGAATTTATTTACTCGTAATAAGAAGTTCCACTTTTTAAAATTGTGCTGAATTTATTAACTCCTAACAAACCTCATCAAGATAACTTTATTTTGAATGAGCTTTTATTATGAAACTCATAAACCAATTGATCCAATGATCTGAAGTCATAGGTCCTGATCAAAGTAAATCAATAAAAACTTTATTCTGACAGTCTTGTCTCTATCAATTAGATGTAAGAGTGATTGCCTTGACAAATGAAGATTTAGATACAATTCAAACCTTCTGTTCAATTTGATATGAAAATAATCAAATTTAAGAGAAGGTAAATAATTACTGTTTAGTGTATACTATACTTAGGAAGTTTCAGAAATATTAAGTTATGATTAATTATAGTTTGAACAGATAGTGATATAAACATATTTCAAGATTGTTAAGTTATACTACAAGTAGTCTTTTATATGCAAAAAAATCAAAAGTAATATAATGACCCACAATGGTAGTAATAATAATAATAATAATAAACCTAGGTCATAAAACATTTCCAAATAAGATGGGCACAAACACAAAACATCACTTAAAACCTGCCTGGCAAAAACGATTTTGAAAAACAAAATAAGAACAGAACTAAATAGACTCACCCAATACACAACACATCCACTAAACTCATGAAAATCAATTAGAAAGATTTTCAGAAAACTTAAAACACACACGCCATGAAAATCACAACACACACATTAAGAATACATACACACACTAAAACAGAAACTTGCAGCAAAATCGCAATGCCTGAAACGATACAAAACCAGCTTAGCACGTAAACTAGATAACATACTATTCACAAACAACGAAAAGACATTCTACAGAAACATAAACACTAAAGAGCCTAAACAAACACAAAACTGTGAAATACCTACACAACAATCACTCAGTAGCTTCTGGTCTGCACTGTGGGCAGTGCCAGTTACACACAACCAGAGAGCCAGCTGGATCACAGAAGAGGAGACACGCACATTAGTCCTGCCAGAAATGCCCTACACCACCATTACTACTGACAGAGAAGATTAGACGTACCAGAAATGCCCTATTTCTTACATCTCTTTTATCACCCAAAATCTGCTATAGAAAGAACTACTCTCCCATGCACAGAAGGTGGACGTGGTCTCATTGACATTTGACATTTACATGACAGACAGATATATAATCTGAGAGAGTTCTTCAATAAAAAACAACATACATCACAACTACACAACTATCACTTTGGCAGATAGAAACATAACACTATTAAATCTTCTGAACAACATTGCACACATACAAGAAAAGAAAACATCCTGGTGTAAAAAGGAATCCATGGCAGACATCCACATGACTTACAGAAACACTTCATTGACGCCAAAGTATCAGACAGCTGGTTAGTCAGGGGGGATCTATTTATTGAAACAGAAGGGTTTATAATAGCTATACAAGACCAGGTAATAAACACGTAAAACTACAGAAATACATACTAAAAGACAGCACATTAACAAACGACACATGTAGGAAATGCCACATAGCACTGAAACGATTCAACACATTACATCTGGTTGCAAGCTACTTGCACAAACAGATTACCTGCACAGATACAACCAAGTAGCAAACATAATACACCAAAAGCTTGCAACCATGCACAAATTAATTTGTAACATTCACACCATACTATAAATACATACCAGACACAATCCTAGAAAACTCAATACCATACTACAAATACATACCAGACACAATCCTAGAAAACTCAACAGATGCATTACGACAGAACAATCCTAACACGACACAAGATGTATTACGACAGAACAATCCTAACAGACAAAACCATACACTTAACAGACCAGACCAATCCTAACAGACAAAACCATACACCACAACAGACCAGACATCACTTGACAAAACCATACATCACAACAGACCAGACATCACTCTCATAGACAAAAAAAACAAACTTACCTACATTATAGACATCTCTGTACCCAACACACACAACATCCAGGTTACATTATAGACATCTCTATACCCAACACACACAACATCCAGGATGAATCAGACATCACTCTCATAGACAAGCAAAACAAAGTTACCTACATTATGAGACATCACTCTCATAGACAAACAAAACAAAGTTACCTACATTATAGACAGATACTCAGACATAACAGAACAAAGTTACCTACATTATAGACATCTCAATACCAGACACACACAGATCCAGGAGATCGGAAGAGCGGGATACATTCACCCAAAAAATTAGCAAATACACAGAACTCTCGCAAGAAATTAAGTTGCATTCACCCAGAAAATTAGCAAATACACAGAACTCTCACAAGAAAATGCATTCACTCAAAAAATTAGCAAATACACAGAACTTTCACAAGAAATTAAGCGTCTTTGGGGAATGCAAAAATTAGTCACAGTACCCATCATTTCCTCAACAGGAGTAATCCCTCCCACACTACACAAAAGCCTCAAAACACTAGATCTACATACCAAGACATATAAAACACTACAAAAAGCATCTCTACTCAATACATGCAACATAGTAAGAAAGTTTCTCAACACTGACATAGACAGTTTGTTAAATTACAATTAAACATCACAAGTAGCTGTCTTGACTTGTGTCCGACATAGCACTTTTATCCGGAGATACTCCGTGCCCACATTGATGTTAATAATAATAATAACCCCTCCTGAATCCTGCTAAGTTGCCTCAAAGTGGTGGAGGGGTGTGTATGGGCGGAATAGGCGATGCAAGTCAGAAATTTTATTTCTTGTAGGGTCACCCTGGGCTAGAAGGCTATTCCACTATGCTCAACTAAATATTAGCAGGTGTCCCCATCTCAGTGGTGTTTTTCTAGTATGCAATGATACAAAGCAGAAAACGAAAGCACATCGGCTCAGACGTCGCCTGGGTTAACAAGATCCGCATCTGTGATTTAGGCAGAGGCTCACATTCGGAAAGCTTACTACAGTCTCCCTTGGCCACTGGTGTGAAAGCAGCACAAACCCAAGTCAGGCTACTGCAATATGAATACCCACAATAGGAAATGGGTCACCATATCAGAGCCAACCAGCCAAAGTACTTCCCGGGAACTCAGCCAGAGACCACCAAGGCTGGAAAACCACACCAACACATGAAATGCACAACTGACATGAACGAATTCATCATGTGTACATACTACACAATTACAGACATACACGAGATACAGAAGGGAACTCTATGACAAGTTAACATGCAGATATCCAAATATCACAGTTACAGAACAATCATCCACAGAAACCTCATAATACACAGTACATTAGAAAGCATTAAAACTCAGGTAGCACAACAAATATTACAACATGAAACCAATTCATATGCACAAATAGAACATGAAGTGGAACAGACACCAGAAATAACATACATTGACAACAATACGCAGCCCATCAACAACATTGATGCAGACCTAATAAATAAACTCACTGAAACACTCCAGGAAACATTAATCAAATTCACAGGTACAGATCCTATGCATCCATAAACTTCACAACTCACAATAGTCGAACAATACACTACATTGTATGAACACACACATTCTACCAAAACTTATTTAATACAAAAACAACACTCATAGAAATACACACACTTATTTATGCAGCTACTGTCACTGTCACTACACACCTAGGTCTTAAAACACTTCCAAACTGGGCACAAACACAAGACACCACTTAAAGCCTGCCTGGCAAAAATGAATGGGCACAAACACTTAAAACCTGCCTGGCAAAATGACTCGAAAAACAAATAAACGAAATCAGAACAGAACTAGACTCACCCAATACACAAAAAACAACACATCCACTAAACTCATGAAATTTATTAGAAAGTATAAATGAAATCAGAACAGAACTAGACTCACCCAATTACACAAAAAACAACACATCCACTAAACTCATGAAATTTATTAGAAAGATTTTCAGAAAACTAAAAACACACACACTCCATGAAAACCACAACACACACATTAAAAAATGCATAGGCACACTAAAACAGAAACTTGCAGCAAAATCACAACGCCTGAAACGAAACAAAACCAGTTTAGCATGTAAACTAGACAACACACTATTCACAAACAACAAAAAGACATTCTACCGAAACATAAACACTAAAGAGCCTAAACATACACAAAACAGAAATAACAATACAACAATCACTCACTAGCTTCTGGTCTGCTCTGTGGGCAGTGCCAGTTACACGCAACCAGAGAGCCAGCTGGATTGCAGAAGAGGAGACATGCACATTAGATGTACCAGAAATGCTCTATACCATCATTACTACTGAAGAACTCACAAACACAATTAGATACACTCACAATTGGAAAGCCCCTGGTGTAGATGGCATCCAGAATTTCTGGTACAAACATTTTACCTGTTTTCATGACTTACTGGCCAAACATCTCACACATCTCATTCACAAACTAAAAGACACACCTTCCTTTCTTATACACAGCATCACTTTCATGAAACCCATGAGCACAAACACCAGAAATCCATCACAATTCACATGTTTACCAACACTATACAAAATTTTAACCTCATGTATCACCAACAATATATTACCAACACTATACAAAATTTTAACATCTTGTATCATCACCAACAAAATCTGACAGCAAGTCAAAGAAAACAATATTCTCACAGAACAACAGAAAGGCTGCCATAGAAAGAAAACAACATTCTCATAGAACAATAAAAAGGCTGTTGTAGAAGTCACATGGGGTGCAAAGAGCAGCTGATTATCGACACAACAATACTAAAACAGGTACACAGACACTTACATGCAGCTTACATTGATTACAAAAAGACATTCGATAGCATACCACATTCATGGCTCATACAGATACTGCATCTATAAAATCAATACCACATACATCACATTCCTATGCAACATAATGCAACACTGGAGAACAATATTACACTTTACCATAAATAAAAATCACATAGCCACAGAACCCATACACATTAGATGTGGTATTTTTCAGGGCAATTCCTTGAGCCCACTCTGGTTCAGTCTTGCCCTAAATCCACTCTCCAACAAACTGAACACATTGAACTGTGGCTACAACATTAGACAAAACCCGAACAACACACTACACACACACACACACACACACACACTACACACACAATCTCTTTTACATGGACGACATCAAACTATATACCTCAACACAAACACAATTACAATGGCTGTTACAAATCACACACACGTTTTCAAGAGACATGCATGGAGTTTGGCCTTGACAAATGCAAAACACTCCATTTAGAAAAGGGAGTCCTAAAGAAAGAAGGCTTCATTCTTGAAAATGGAGACACTATCAAATTCATGGAAGAGGGTGAAGTGTACAAATATTTGGGATTCCAGCAAGCCAGACTCACAAAACAGAAGAAAACTAACAAACATTGTCAAAACTATACCCAACAGATTAAATAATATTCTCACAACACATCTGAATGGAAAAATCAGTGAAAGCCATCAACACATTTGCCATATCTATACTGACTTATCCTTTGGAATGATACAGTGGACACAGACAGAACTTGAATCACTCCAAAGAAAAACATGAACAATACTTACAAAATACCAGTACCATCACCTGAAATCTGCCATAGAAATAACTACTCCCCCATGCAAGGAAGGTGGACGTGGTCTTATTGACATCCCACATTTACACAACAGATAGATATAGATCTGTCTGTTGTGTAAATGTTAGATTAATATAATCTGAGAGAGTTCTTCCATAAAAAAAACAACATACATCACAACTACACAAAGCTATAGTCTTGGCTGATAGAAACATAACACCATTAAATCTACAGAACGACATTCCATGCCAAATAGACAACACTGCACACATACAAGAAAAGAAAACATCCTGGTGTAAAAAGGAACTCCATGGCAGACATCCACATGACTTACAGAAACACTTCATTGATGCCAAAGCGTCAAACAGCTGGTTAGTCAGGGGGATCTATTTATTGAAACAGAAGGGTTTATAATAGCTATACAAGACCAGGTAATAAACACAAAAAACTACAGAAAATACATACTGAAAGACAGCACATTAACAAACGACACATGCAGGAAATGCCACATAGCACCCGAAACGATTCAACACATTACGTCGGGTTGCAAGCTGCTAGCACAAACAGACTACCCGCACAGACACAACCAAGTAGCAAATATAATACACCAAAAGCTTGCAATTAAACACAAATTAATAAATACACTCACACCATACTACAAATACATACCAGACACAATCTTAGAAAACTCAACACATAAGATGTATTACGACAGAACAATCCTAACAGACAAAACCATACACCATAACAGACCAGACATCACTCTCATAGACAAAAAAAACAAAGTTACCTACATTATAGACATCTCTATACCCAACACACACAATATATCCAGGATGCATTCACCCAAAAAATTAGCAAATACACAGAACTCTCACAAGAAATTAAGCGTCTCTGGAGAATGCAAAAGGTTTTAACAGTACCCATCATTCTATCCTCAACAGGAGTAATTCCCCACACTCTACACAAAAGCCTCGGAACATTAGATTTACACCCCAAGACATATAACTACACAAAAGCCTCAAAACAATAGGTCTACATTCCAAGACATACATAACACTTCAAAAAGCATCACTACTCAATATATGCAACATAGAATCTAGTGCTGTTTTCTAGAATTGATATGATAAATGAGAATGTTGCCAATTAAGGAGCCAAACCAAGTGTTGTCTGGAAGGAGAGAGAGTCAGTGAAGAGGAAGAGAATGGTGATCACTTGTACATACTTCCCCTACTTGAATGCTGTTATCCAGATAAATGGAAAAGATGACAACAATTTACAATTTATTACAGAAAACATTATTTTGGCATGAAACTTAATTTAATTTATTATAATAATTTGTATTTTGAAAAACAGTTTTGATCATGGTTAGTATCCAATGGAAAATTTATATTGGTGCTAAAAAATTAAAAATTATGCCAATAAATAGTATTCAGTTTATAATAAGGTAATGAGAACGCCATTATCAAATTACTAAATGTTGTTGTTTTATGGCATTAATTTCTTAGTTAGTTAGGACAAACTTACCTATTTTATTTCATAAATTTTTATTATTTTCTAGGTATATATTAAGGATTATTATATGCCTAGAGTTTTGTAATAAATGTTTTTTTCATTTCAGATGTTAAACCAAGCAATATTCTTTTAGATCGTCGTGGAAATATTAAACTTTGTGATTTTGGAATTAGTGGTCAATTAGTTGATTCTATTGCAAAAACAAGGGATGCAGGTTGTCGACCTTATATGGCAGTAAGTAAAATCAAATGATCATTTAATTGTGATTTAAAAGTAAAAGCTCTATAATGAATATCTGATTTATATACTTTTTTGTTGTTTCAACATTTCCAATCTGAATTAAAAATATCAGATTTTAAAAAAGAAAATATGGTAGATTACCTCTTATCTGTCTTGCTTTAACTGGCCTCTGTTTTAATCTATCATATTTTATCAAGATTTTTCTGCAAATCAAATTTCTGATGTCAAGGGTCTAGTAGGAAAACAAAATAAAAAAAATTCTGGAGAAATACAATTCTTTGTAACTAGTAGTGTCATTTAGCTGATTCGCTCATAAAGAAAAAACATACTTGAAACTTATGATAGAATACACTGAACAACAAAATAATTTATCTGCCATTTATATAATTCTTATGAAAATATGGCATAATTTTACTTTAAAAAATGAATTTAAATAGAAAAATACAAATGAAGATGTTTTTAATCTAAGTAAATATTTATTAGATACAGTCAAACCTCTTTAAGCCGCCCCTCTATAAACCGTCACCCTCGTTATTTGCCTGATGAAAGCCAATAACAAATCTCCTCCATTATATTAAAACATGAAATTCCCTCTATAAACC
>AYEL01073829.1:0-15269 GCA_000484575.1 Olivierus martensii
AATTATATAATTTTTGTTTTATAATTGCTATAATAAACCTGAGCACTTATTTCCATGACAATTTTTATGGTTTTCATCTAAAAACTGTAAAACATTATAAACTGTTGATAGTGCATTTGAAATATGTATAAAAAAGTCAGCAAGATATTTTTATTGAAATTTTTCCAAAAATATTTTCTTTTTCATGTATGAAAAAATTTGAATTTAATAGAGCCAGATAGCACTATTAAGTATTAATCTGTTAAGTTTAATTAATTTCAAAAAGTTAATATTATTCAGTATATGTAATCATAAAATAAAGAAAACTTAAAATATTCATAAATGAAAAAATTAGTCTAATTGAAAGGAATTATGTAACCAATGGTGTAATTAAAATTTTTTTGAGCTTAAAAGAAAAATTTGTAGAATCACCTTTGATCCTTCACAAATCAAATAACTGATAAATAATAAAAGCAAAGTTTCCTTTTTTTATTTCAAAATGTATACTTAAAAAGAGTTTAACATTTTTTAATAAATATAATAGTAGATTTAATATATTATATTAGAAAATTATAGATATATTAGAAAACTGCTTAAAATAATTGCAAAAATTACTGTATTGAATTTATTGGATGAATATAATTTATATGTACAATAATAAAAGATGACAGTAAAGGACCACCTTAGCTTGCAAAATATTGCTTCCTATTGTTATGCCATTAATGTGACATATATGTGGCCTATAGTAAAAATTAATGGAAGTATTCTCACTTAGAATATGGATATTCTAAAAAATATCTGAAAACTATTTAAATATTCAAAAGTTTTACAATACTCAAATTCATAAGCAGCAGAATAACTTATTTACTCTATAAGAAATGATGATTATTATTATATGTAATATAAGACATCAAGTGCATTGATAACGTTAGTAATACTCAAATTCATAAGCAGCAGAATAACTTATTTATTCTATAAGAAATGATGATTATTATTATATGTAATATAAGACATCAAGTGCATTGATAACGTTTCTGGTAAACATATTTTACTATATAAATGCTTGAATATTGTTATATTTTATTTGTTATTATAGCAGTTTTATTGACTATCATATACTCAAAATGTCACTAAAATGTTTCTTTTTTTATTAAGTAGTTCCTTAGGAGATTATATAACTGGAAATAGAATCTTTCGTACTATATATTTCCAATGAAATTAGATCTTTATGAGAATTATCTCGTTAATAACGAAGAAAATGAGAATGAGAAAGCATGTCTATAAGTCTTATTTATGCCAAAGAAAATTGAAAATGATTAATAAAAACAATGAATCAGAATTCTAAATTTCCTTAATCTTCATTCTAATCAAATATTAATATAAATATGAATAAGCTACTTTACTTAATAAATTTTACGATTTAGTTTTTTTACGTACGAAAAATAAACAATATCCTCACATTTGAAAAAAAATTGGTGACAAATCGTTCATTTTTTATAAAGACATGGGAAAAATAGACTGCAGTAAATGTAAAATCGGTGTAAAATCTAATATAAGTATTGACATTTTTTTATCATTTTTAATTAAATGAATCGATCAGTTTACAAGTCCAAAGAATACGGATTGATTATTGGTACTTTACGTTTAAAATCATTTCGTTAAGAGCATCAACATAAAAAATAAACAGCTATAAGATTTAAAAGTTTACTAACCTCATTTTCTTTATTATTACGGATTCCTCTTACCAGATCGGCTAAGTTTTTATCAAATATACGCTCCAAATTGCCTTTAACTTTTTTCAAAGCCATCGTATCTTATAAGGTAATTCTTTCAAATTTATTTTTTTCATGAATAAAGAGTTTTTACTACAAATAACCATTCAGTTGTCTATATTTGCCTATAAATCCTTAGTTTTAAATCGGTCATAGACACATCATGGCTGACATTTCTGTATCACATGATTGCTTAAAAGAACCATTTGGAGATTTAAATACGACATCTATCGACAAAACCACAAATCACAGTTTTGCTTTTTTAGTAATATAGAGGGCCACGTGGAGGATATAATAAAAAAAATACGTTATATTTTATGCTCCAAGTTCATGATAAATTAAAGTTTTCAAATTTAATTATTATTATTATTATTATTATTATTATTTTCTCCCTTTGGACCATGTCTTTACATGGCAAGGGGATTGCGTATTTCTGGATTGTTGGTAGTTCAACTTTGCTATAACTCAGGCCGGATTGGCCGGGTGGAAACGCTTCGGCTTTCCACTCTGGAGGACCCGGGTTCGAGTCTCGGTGGAAACGCTTTGGCTTTCCACTCTGGAGGACCCGGGTTCGAGTCTCGGGTTCTATAGTATCTCGAGTATCTAGGATAAATCCCCTTGAAAGTATTTATCATGGGGTCCGGATCATCCATTGAAAATATTTATCATGAGGTCCAGGCCTGGCCCATCGATCCCCGTCCCCTTAAAAATATTTATCATGGGGTCCGGGCCCGGCCCGTCGATCCATATCCCCGATTTTGAAACTTTTCGGGGACCGGCCCGAAAAGTCGAACGAGGCCGCGTGGAAACGCTTCGGCTTTCCACTCTGGAGGGCCCGGGTTCGAATCTCGGATCCCGGCTTTCCACTCTGAGGACCCGGGTTCGAATCTCGGGTCCCACCCCTTGAAAATATTTATCGTGGGGTCCGGGCCCAGCCTGTCAATCCCCGTCCTCCACAATCCGGCTGACCCAGTACCCGGGTTCGAGTCTCGGGTCCCACCCCTTGAAAATATTTATCATGGGATCCGGACCCAGCCCGTCGATCCCCTTCTCCACAATCCGGTTGACCCTTCCGCAGGGGTGAGCAGCCTGTGGAAGGGTCTGTTTCGCCCCGTCACATAGTATTCTTCCAGAATGGAATGTGGTGTCATCTGTTGACAAAAAAATGTCCGGGGGCCGAACCCCTCCTGAAAAACTTGAGGTGTGGGACCCGTATCCTCCAGGATGATAAGCCACAGCTTTATCATGCGGCCATTCAGCTGACCCAGAACTTAGGAGTCTGACGAAGTAGTGCCCGGGATTGTTTGGAATCCTCTAGGGAGCAGCCCCTCCACTAGTTTATACCATCGTTAGCTCATAACTAGTGTTGAATATCGATAGAGAAACATTGATGTTTGACATCGATAAAACCATCGAAAGGTAACATCGATGTTAGAAAACATTGGTCCCAAAAACATCGATGTTTTGGGGCTGATACACAAAACATCATTTCTTTGTGCATTGTCAGTAAGAACTGCATTGACATATTCTTCATCTATTTTCCAGTATTTTATCAACTGTTTTAGTTTATTAGCTAGTATATTGTATAGTTTATTTTCCTTATCTATAAAGTGGACAGTCAAGCTAATATAACTCCTATTCTGGATATCTGTTCATATATCAGTTGTCTATGAGCAAAATTTCTGTTTGAGCTGTTGTTTGATAATGGATATCATATTACTATATTTATCGGAAATTAGGTATCATTTGTCGAGAAGGAATTTTGTACAAAGGTGCTATTGTCTTTACGAAATGTTGAAAACCTTCATGATCCAGAATTCTGAATAGCTCGTTGTCTTTACACACTATAAATATGAGCTTGATTTACTTTATTTTCTGTTGATCCACTGATTTGAACTCCTCAATGCTCCTAAACGCCTCAAAATTTTTTCTTTGTTTTGCTGGGAGACGTGATGATCAATACCTGCCCAACGGTATATTATTTTATAGCGCCTCCCCTATATTTTTTTAAAGACAACAGTAGCTAATTTTCGGGTAATAAAAATAATCAAAATATATATTGTGATTAATAATTTAATTTAATATAAATCTAGTGCCTAGTATACAATATAATGTACTAAGTAGTTTGATGGTACTTCATTAGTGTCTTGATAACATTTTTCCTCTTTCTGCAATTCTTTCTGATTTCCAAGAACTTGTGGATGTTTGCTTTCAAGATGACATTTTAAATTCATAATATTACCACTAGTATTCAGTTCTTTTGAAAAATATATGCAAGTTGCAAAATTATTTTTAGTAAAATGTTGCCACGGAAAGCTTTTCGGAGGTTTACGTACTGAGCTCCAAAGGTATAAATACTTTGAAGTAAAAAAGAAACCGAAAGAGTTTCGAATATAAAATGTCTCACGTGGCAAACCTTGTTAAATTAGTATTTTATCAGATGGATTGTTCGATTTTCCTAATACAAAACTACAGTAAATAAAATTAAGTAAAATCATCACCAATTATAAAAAATTCCATTTCTAAAAATATTATTTAACGAAAGTTAATTCTATTACATAAACAGAAAAAAACATCACATATCGATACCAAAACATCGATGTTCATAAAACATTGGTCTCTAAACACCGATGTTCACATGGCTGTTCAAAACTACTCATAACCAACATGGTGAAATTATTTTTATGATTTTCAAAGCTCAAAAAAAAAAAAGAAAACCGGACTGTCAAACATACAGAGTGGGCCACAAGTCGCGTTAAATCGCATTTATTTCATAAGTACAACAGATATTGTCATCTGCTTTATACGATATTATGCATTGAACATTGTCCAAAATATCAGTATAGAAATCATCGTTATCGTAACACAATTGAATATGACGCCATGTTCGGCGATAAGTTTTGCAGAGAAAATGTGTGATATTTCTGAATGCTTTTGTTACAGCAGCCCACAGTTCGGTCGTTGTTCTGTAGCGCTGTTGATTTGATTTTTTCTTAATATGGTTTACTTGTCTTCAAAATAGACAATGAAAAGTGTTTTAAGTGTGCTTTTATATTATAATAATAAAAGCTTACATAATAATGTTGTTTTTATTATTTCATATTTTTTATTATTAAAATAACTAGGATTTTATAAATAAGCGAGTGTAATATTTTTTAGCTTTGATATAAGAAGTTAATAATGGAAACGAAAACATTTACTCTCAATCAATTAATAGATGTAGCTCTGGATAGCCCTGAAATTGGAACAGTTAACTTTAAAATTCTTCGAACTGTACTAAAGGTGATTGTAAGAGAATTGGACATTCATGTAAGTTTTTATTGATATTATATAAAACAAATTTACGTATACAGTTCAATATATATACAGTATATCTAACCAATTTATTAAAAACTTATAATAGTTTTCCATAAAAAATTCAACTATAAATAATTATTATTTTGTTTGACAATTTCCAATTTCTTTTTATAGTAAACTTTGATAAGATTCACTGATTTGGAAATATCTGTATAACCTATTTTCTTAGCAGATCTTTGCTGTTTAATATAAATATTTGATAAAATGATAATATAAACTATTATTAAAGAAGTGATGATTAATACAGAGGAAATAATAGATAATTCTAAGATCGATCGTTTCAAAAACTAAGTAAATAATGCATCACTATTATAATATTACATATCCTAGATAAGTATTTCTCAATATTTTTTACATACATTGCATTTTGTAGAAAATCAAAATGATCGCATATCTTAATAAGCAAAAATAATGTACAATTACAGTATTTAGTATAGTTGTTTTCTTTTAAATAATAATTTGATCTATTATTTTACAAACTAATAATAGTCGGATAGCTGCATGGAAATATGTTTGTTTTTCACGTGGAGGAAGAAAAATCCATACCGCCAAAGTTTTCAGAGGAATCCGGGCTTAGTCCGCGATCTCATCCTCTACTCTCTATCTCTCGATCTCTATTGACCAATTAAATCATGAATATGGAAGCTCGTCGTTCTTTGTCAACAGATGTCACTACTTCTCAATCTATTAATCATTAAATGGCGAAGCAAATATAGGTCCTGCCATAGGCTGTCCAGTTCTGTGAAGATCATTCTGATTTTTTATTATTTTTTTTTTGTTAACAGATGACGCCACTTTCCATTCAGAGAGAATACTAAGTGACGGGGCGAAACAAGCCCTTCCACAGGCTGCCCACTCCTGCGGAGGGGTCAGCCGGATTGTGGAGGACGGGGATCAACGGGCCGGGCCCGGACCCCATGATAAATATTTTCAAGGGGTGGGACCTTTTTCTAATATGAAGGAATAAAAGAATAAGGTTCATAATTTTTTTGTAAATCTACTTATGCTTGGGTAATAGAGATTAAGAAAAAACTTTGTTATCTCTGTTTGTGTTAGTGTTAAAAACTCTTAAGTTATGAAAAAATGCAGACTCGAAACCGGGTCCTCCAGAGTGGAAAGCCGAAGCGTTTCCATGCGGCCAATTCGGCCGACAGATCATTCTGATTCATTGATGATCTAATTGTAGAGGAAGGGACCAACGGATGGCCCGAGGACCGTCCCTCTATATAAATTTTTCAAGGGATGATACCAAAACTCGATCTTAGATTCTCTGGTTGAAAGCATAACCATTCCTATGTAGTCAATCTGATCGACATGGCACTCAGAAACAAAACTAAAATTTCGAAGTTGTTTTTAAAAAACAATGAAAGTTTTTATTTATTTTATATTAATCTGATAAATATGTATGAATAACTTGAAAATTTTGCATAAATATATTTCATGGCTTTCATAGCATACTAAGTGCATTGATACAAAATTTGAGCAATATTATTTTAGATATAAGGATTAAAGAATTTTCGGTACCAAAATTAAATCTTTCGTGATTTGTAAAAAGTAATATAAATTTTCAAACTAGAAAACTATTAACTTCTATCATTCCGTACAGGATGTGAGAGCTAGAGTTCTGGTCAAAGATCTTCAAGATGCTGCAACTTTCATGAAAAGTCCTCCAAAAAAACAAAAGGAAAAATTAAAACAGGCCAAAAGTGCTACTACAGCAATGGTGAATTCTGTAACTTCATCAAAATTTGAATCTTTTAAGCAAATCAAACAAACCTTCAGCCAACAAGACTCAATAGAAGAAATTCAAAAAGGGTCGAGAGAAGTAAATCAGTTAATTTCAGAAGAGCAGTCACAAGAAATAATGAAAGAAGAAAACGATGAGGTATCTGAAGAATTACTAGAAGAAACCACTTCTAAGAAAAAAGAAATCGATTTTTCTAGTTCTGCATCTGAATCGAATAATTTGGAATCAATGCAAATATTAGAAAGAATGGAAGAAGAATCAGAAGTTATTTCCGATAGCGTTTTACCGATACAGTCCTTGGAAGAAATATTAGACGAAGATAGAGGTCATACTATACTTTCTGAAGCGGTTTCTATTATAAGTAGCTCATCAGATCGAGAATGGAAAGACAATGCCATGGATCTCTCTAGTTATTCTGTAGAAACACACAAGAAACGAAAAAGCATTCAATCCGATGCGAAAACAGTAACTTCGGATACTTACTGTACCGGTACTAGATGGATGATTGGAAATATGTGGAAAACCATAAACGTCTCCAAACGAATCGACGCAATTGAAGCAGGCATGGAAAAGGTATAATTCATGTTCGCTTATATTAATAAACGACGAAATTATTTTCAATTAAATGTTCAAAATTTTATAGATTGTATCAGCTTTGAATATTTATTCCCGAAGCATCGATAGGCAGAGGAAAGATTTCGAAAAGAAAAAGAAAGACGATGTAAATTATGATGCTAATTTGTTAATTGGCAAAAATTAATAACGGTACAGTTAAAACATGTTTTCATTATCAAAATTAATATATTTTTTTTTTTCAGAATAAGATGGCAATGCTAATTGAAGAAAATCTCGAAAATTTAGTGGAATCAGTTGTAAGTATAATATATATAATATTCCACCATTTGATATCGTAACAACTGATTTTCTAATAATGTGACAAAATTTTATTTTTAAACTTGAATTTAATAAAAATTTAATAATATTTTTTTCATAATATTAAAGAATATAAATGATTGGAGTTAAAAACTTGAACATATTTTTATATTTTTTTTATATGTATTATATTCTATCAAACATTTCAACATTAAAATAAAAATATAATCCATTGTTTTTTAATTAAAGAACTTAACAGATGGAAGATTAGAAACGGTAGTATTTAAAGAAGAATATTTGACTATTAAAAATGATCACGAAAATAGATTAGATGAACAAACTACTAAAATAGAAAAGTTACATCTTATGACAGAAAAGTTGAATGGAATTGTAAGCAAATACACTATTTATAAAATAGTGTATTAATTTTTTTTTATTTATTTATTGTAATTTTTCTGCTAATATAAATATTTTTAGCAATTATTTTATTATTGTGAAGGCATGTAAACTAAAGCCCCAATTTGCATTCCCGAAAAACGCAACGCAAATCGAGATAACATTTTCCATAAGAATATATTGAAATACATGAAATAGGTTCTTATAGTGCATATTTAAACTTTATGTACTATTTCAGTAGTAAAAATTAAGAACAAATAATAGTATGTTTAATTTAAAAATAATAATAAATTCTTTCAGTACAGTACGAATACGCTAATAACGGAAATTTAATAAATATTCTAAAAAAAAAGAAAATAGTAAAAGGAAATTGAGCTATTAAATTTATGTCCATTTGTATTTTACTTCAATGATTTATTTGTTCGATCATTATTTATACATATATATATTTCATAGTATTTTTGAAAGATTTTCTTCCTTTGAAAAAATTTTATAAAAATTGTCTGCAGTCTTTGTGAATTCTAATTTTAATTACATTTCATAAGAGCACCCAAATTCCTAATACTGTATATAAAAAATTCTTTAAAGACTATATTATCTTTTCTCCTGATTATTAAAAAGTCTTAAACTTCAAAAATTTTCCTGTTAGACAAGTGATGAAAATAAATTTATGATAAAGTAAATTTTCGAATTTTTCCCTGATATAGACTAGTATACAGTATTATGGAAATGTGTTATTAGAATTTAATAATATTTTTTACTGTTTTTTGGCACTTTGTGCATTATTTTTAATTACAGAACTCAGATTATATAAATTAAAGTACTATTCAGAGTTATTATAATATATTTTATATATTTATTAAGAATTGATTTATACTATATCTTTTTTTCTGTTTCCTTTTATGAACAAATTTCTATGTGACTGAAACTTTATATCTTAACTGATCATTTTAATTTTGGAAGCGAAATTCAAACTTATGTTTCCAATAAAAGAGACAAAACTGAATAAGTTGGATAAAGTAAAAAAAAATTATAATCAAAACGGAATCCTTATTATTTTATTGCAAGTTCCACATATAGTAATAGTCTAAAACTTATTTGAATTAAAATTTTTCAATAATTTAATATTTAAATAAGTTGATAAAAACTTTATAGTCAGTTTAATAAATTTTTTGTCATATTGGACTTCTCTTGATTTTTATTTAAATTAAATTCAACATTCAGAAACAATTTATCTTAAAATCTACAAAATTATTTTCTTTTCTTTAATTAATTTTTATTTTCAACAAGTTTGTTTATATTTGGATCAGATTAACGGCGAAAGAAAACTATACGACCTTTTCGAAATAACAGATTCATTGAACGAACGTCTTAAATTCATCGAGGTAAGATTAATTAAGATATTGTAAATTGATTTTGTTGAAAGACTTTAGTTTTATGCTTGTTTTTCTTATTCTACGTGTAAAAATTTGCATCTTTTACGTTTTTCCGATTTAATTAAAAAGCTTATATTCTTCAATAGGAAAACTCCGGATTCGGAAGCGAGGAAGAAAGTATATAATGAAGCATATTTTTTAATATTGTTTTTGTTTTTAATAAGATGTTAATTATAATTTCTATCGTATTTTTATACTTCAGGATATTACGATTTGCCAACTATCGGAAAAAGGGTGAGTAACGTGATTAAAAAATAATAAGAAATTTCAAAATCAGTGAATAAATTTTTCAGTTTGATGAATTTGTGGAGAAAGCGCAACCCATACTAGACAGATTGCAAAAGGAGGAAGAATTGGACGAAGAAGTCGAAGACGTCAACATTGCCGAACAGTTAATGAACATTCGTTTAAATATGAAACAAATGTTAACCGAATATAAAAGGATTAAAGAGCACTTTGACGTGCTACAGTTCGATTTCGATAAACAGCTCGAAACCGTAGACATGTTGGTAAAAGCGCACGAAACAGGATTCACCCAAGAGGTTAGAGCTAATAAAATTATTTACAGGATAAATATGAATAATGAAAAATAATCTAATCTTTCTTAGGATAAAGAAGAATTTTATAATATGCAAAAACGATTAAAAACGATAGAGAAAGATTGTGAGCAGTTGGAACTTTTAGAAGTAAGTTTCGATTGTTATAAATACACATTGCACAATTTTACAACTAATTTTTTTTTATTTAATAGGAAATTCAAGCTGCTCTTACAGTATTGAATAATAATAAAGCCAACCAGTCAGATATGGAAGGTGCTTTGGCAAATGTACGTAAATATTTAAATTATTAACTGTCTGATATAAATAATATATCGTACTACATTAAATAACTTACAGTCTAATCATATTATTTTCGCATGTTTAATTACTAGATAAAATCGCCAAAATTAATTTTAGCGAATTTTAATATATTGCTTTAAAAGATAAAAATAAATTTTTGGAGATTTCTGCAATTAATTATTTTTCAATAATTACTGTATTAGAAAGCTGACTTGCATACCGTTCAGAACAAGGTGGACAGAAATGAATATTTGTCAACTTACGAAGAATTAAATAACGGTATTTCGGAAATTATGGGAAAAATTATATTGCAGGTAAAATTATATTCGTGATTCGAACATTTTTAATTTGCTAAAAATTAACTGAATTTAAAATAAAATATTTTAAGGAACAAAATCTTGTAAAAACAATGGAAACTTTTACAAATGAATTAGAACTTAAAGTAGAAAGAACGGAAATGGAATTCATGACAGAAAATATTCAATCTCGCCTGAAGGTTCTAACTACAAAATTCAAGAATTTGCAATACATTGTGGAAAGCGAAGCGCCCATTCCTGCCGGAACGAAAAAGTAATATACTTAATATAGTTTAAATTTCATTATAACGAAATTTATAAAATCATATAAATTATTTCGTTATATTGAATTTTCACTATACTGAATAAAAGGGAAAAAAGCATAAAATATTATATAATATAAACAGTTTTATCAATGTTGTCATCGTCGTATTGAGCATTTCGAATCTTCTTCCTTTGAAATCACAAGGCTCTCTCTTTAATTTTATCTTTTAGTCTTTTTACGATTTTTTAAAATTATGATAATATTGAAGCAGCATTGCCATATTCTTTAACAATATCACTTTTCGTCTTCCTAACATCTAATATTGTTATATTTCTTTTAACAAAGAAATTATCATCGTTTTTCGGTTCTTCTGTTTATTTTTCAATCACCAAAAACTATATATAGTATACAGTTCTATTATATTTTAAAGTACTAAAAAAAATAAAATAAAATTCGTAAAAATTGTCAACATATTCTTAGAAAAAATAGATATATAGATTTTTATCATTTGTTTCGTGCATGAAGAATTTATTCAATTTTTCTTCGCAGGAAGTATTTTTTTATACTGAAATTTTGATTATTTCGTTAAAGCCTGACTTGCTTAATATGGTTTCTATAGCATGATTGCTAAAACTTAAATGGAAAGTGAACATTATCCTGGAAATTTTAATATTGTGGAATTCGTTAGAAAGAGATTTGATTTTTAAATGTCCTTTTAGACATTTAATGATCTATATAGTATCTAAATTCCAAAACATGTCCAATTCCAAATATTAAATACTACGAATATCAATTTTTACAGAAGATACAAAATCATATACTGTATATCACCATTTTCATAATATGAAATTTTCATTATTCTTATATAGGCCTATATAGTAAAATAGCACAGAAGACATGAATTGTTATTTTATTGTATTATTTATTTAAATTTGATATTTTAATTTTTAGATCAATAGCAAAGTGCTTATCATGCGAAAGACCATTACGAAAGACACCAAATCTGTAAGTAAGTTTGCAGTTAATCTCAAATAATTTTTCCTAACTGTCATATTTTTGTGCATTTTGTTTAGATTAGTCAAAAGCATGCCTCAAAATATAATTCGTTCGAAAACAAATTTACAAACACCATCGGTTGTTACTGTTGATCAAAAAAAGTATGTAAACTATAAAATTTAATGATGTAACATTGATATCATTAAAACAATGGTATTGTGATATCATTTAGTTATGTTCCCAGCATGGAATGTGAACATATAGGAAGATATTCGGGAGGAGAACATACTATATGCCTAGCAGATGATGATGATCGAACTTCAACATTTCCTCAGATTAAGTAAGGATTATTTTAAATTTTCGTACACGCATAATTTTATCCATATGTAATCGAGTCACGCTAATCCGAAGTGAATGAAACCAAAACAGATTTAAATAAATAAAAAAATTGTTTTGGTCTTTACGCAATTAAAGCATAAAATACAGAAAAATATATGAATGATAAATACAATTATAGCAATTTTCTATTTTTTATGTCTAAAGCATAAAATACAGAAAAATATATGAATGATAAATACAATTATAGCAATTTTCTATAAAATAACCTTTCAAATGAGATCACATGATTTATGTGCGACACATAAATTTCAAAGATATAGATTTCTTATACATTTAAACGGTCGCCATCTTATAACGTGGTCAGGTATCTTCAAAAATAATATGTACTAAGGATCAAGGATAATAAAATAGTTTCTGTAAAATTACAATGCCATAAGATATTTAAAGACAGAAAGATGGTAAAAGTATAAGATTCTTGAGATATTTTTCAGACAGAAAGATGGACAAAATTAACACATATAACAGGGTTTTTTTTATGTGAAAAAATAGTTAAATGGAAATATTAGTGTTCCAACATCCCAGTAACCGAATTTTCGTATGTGCGAATTACGGTCTTATATTCAAATTTTAGAAAAAAATTCAAAAATTGTAAAAATATTTAAACGAAATTAGACAGTGATATCAAAGCATACCCAAGTAATGATTAGCGGGAAGAACCTAGTGACAAATTTGCCGACTGAACATCAGATCTACTGAGCATTCAACTAAATAAAATTTGTCAATAAATATTGATTTTCAATTGAATATATAAAAATTTATTACAGTTAATGACAATCGTTTTTTTTATATAAAACTATATAGAGTTTTGAATTTTATTTTTCATTGAGTAGTCAAGAAGAAAATTTTAAAAAGAGTCCTTATACAATTCATTATTTAATTCAGCGTTTCCCAAACTATGTCCCAAACTTTTTACGGAACACTGTAACCAGTGTTCCGTAAAAAGTTATGAAAATTAATACAAGTCTCATATGATTTTAAATGCTGTGCCAAATTGAAACTAGAGTCTCTAGTTTATTTTACTATTTTCATGTTTTATTTTACATAATTATAATTTGATGATAAAAGTTTATTTCGTTTTCCTAATTCTTATATTTACTTGTCTAATTTATTTATTATTAATATCTACTTATAATATAAAATAAACAGTATTCACAAATCATATAATTTTTACGGAAGTGATCCGTCATAGAAAAAAAAATTAAAATTTTAACTATTTAATGTAAAAATTTATTAAAAATTAATTGATTAAGAAAAAATTAGAAATGTAACATAATTAAAATTTTAACTATTTAATTTAATGTAAAAATTTATTAAAAATTAATTGATTAAGAAAAAATTAGAAATGTAACATAAAACTGTATAAAATATTTAAAAAGTAAGTATATAAATAACTACATAAATGTAAAATACATGATAAAATAAAATTTTTTGCCATATCTTAATGCTATATATATTATACAATCCAATCTTAAATTTTGCCGAATAGTTAAAATTTACCGATTTACTTTCTGAGTGAGGAGTGTGACAACCCCATACTCCCTAAGTACCCCACTGAGTGCTATTAATAAATTAGGAAGTGTGATTTTAAAAGCGGCTAAGTTGTGCGTGTCATTGCAGACTGATCCATACTTCAATCCGAAGAGATTGTGGCCTGGAAATTATTTCATAGACTATCTTCAGAAAAGAAAATATTTATTTCTATCTTAAATGTGATTGCTCTGCGATTAAACAAAAAATACATTTCGATTCATCAAGTTTCGTTCGTACATTCGGAAGCAATCATTCATCGGTCTTTTAAGTAATAGCAGTTTAAAAAAATATCAGGAGTTCAGAAGATAATCAGAAAGATATAAAAATAGAAATTTCTGTGACATTTTCTCAAAAATCGCAGAAATAACATTTTATGAACCAACAATTCACTTTAGAACAAACATCAGTGATTTTTATATTTAACTGATTTTTAGAACAAATGATGATATTTTGAATCTGTTTATTGAGACTGTAGTTATGCAAACAAAGGATCGTGAAGATCACAGGAAAGAAAATCGAAACATTACAATAGCAAAATTGTCTAACTACAGACAATTTAGCTATTGGAACTATATAATTATTTAATATATACTGTATAGTTCTACAGTACAATACGTGTAGTTCAAATAAACTTCCATCAAAAATTCTCATGACAGTAAGAAAAGTTATTCTATAGTTTGAACGCTTTTTTTAGTGATATTTAATTACTGAAATATTTTGCGGATGTGAAAAATTGTCATATAGTAAAACGTTGAACTTCTAAGTGTAAAACATACATTAAATAAAATAAATCGTCATCATAGTAAGAAAAGTTATTCTATAGTTTGAACGCTTTTTTTTAGTAATATTTAATTACTGAAATATTTTGCGGATGTGAAAAATTGTCAAATAGTAAAACGTTGAACTTCTAAGTGTAAAACATACATTAAATAAAATAAATCGTCATCGAATATAACATTTCTTCTAATATAGACTTCGGATTGAGCGAAACTCCAATTAAGAGTACAGATTATCATGAATCTTTTGTATCGATAAAAATTACGAGTGTAAAATAAAATTACAATCTTTTTTTTAGCACAAAGAACGACAAAGTTTGGTAAGCAGTTTTAAATAATTAAAAATTTAGTATTTCTTCCATTATTAAATTTTAAAAACTTTTTTAGGAGCCGACAAACTTCTCATACTGGACTAATCAAAAAACTGCCATCTGTTTTGAATTAGTACAAGTAATAATAATAACACAATACTTTTTATTTTCTTTACTTTAATTCTTGTTAATTAGATAACATTTTATATTAAATAAAATTTCATTACAGATTTTATAAAAATGAAATTAAGATAAACAAAATTTTAAGAACATTTTTATTTTTATAAAAGCCTGACT
>AYEL01073830.1:0-55105 GCA_000484575.1 Olivierus martensii
TATATATAGTAGTAGTGCTTAATTCAGCCAGCGATTAATTGGGACAGCCGCGTAGACAGTAGCAGAAAAAGAATTTTCAATTTTTGATACACGTATTTTAGGGATTTTTCGAAAGTATGGCAACACTACATAAAACTAATACTAGTTGTGTGCTTTCTTAAAAAAATCCTTATATAAAAATTATAACAACGTTTTATTGTACCGGTAATTTTTCAGGTTAAACATTTCTACAAGAAAATACAGACTAACACAATGGAGCGGGTCGTTTATTCGCGTTCTGTTACATATACATCGTCGATACATTGTCGCCGCACTAATATAAACATCCATTCTTTAGTAAAATTATAAGTAAATATCATCGTTGATAAATAATACATAACAATACTGTATTCGATAACACTAGTGTGATGAGAATCAGTTATTTATCGTCGTGAGTCTGGCAAATGTGCATCTGTTTAAGAATCTACCGTTACTATACTTAGCGATATTCATTTACAGTGTCAATTTTATTTAAATTTTTAAATCTGCCAAGATTTCAAGAAAGGATTTTACATTTTTTAGTAAAATTGCTTTGCTAGATAAAATTAAAAGCCAGCCCGTAAGGCGTGTAAAGGCCGGCTTTACACGCCTTATATATATATATATAATAAATAAGATCAGATTTGATCCTGGATCCTTCAAGGTGATAAAGTAATCCAGAATTGAATTTGAATACCTAAGGTGATAAGTGATTGCTTTATAAGGCAGCTATCAGATATATAAATCTTTTATAATAAATAAAAAATATTTTTAGTCAATACACTATAAAAATAACAAAGTTCAAAAAAATTGTAAAAACAATTGTAAGATCAAATTATCATAAATCAAATGATAATAAATAGTGGACTGCCTTTATAAGAAACAAAAAAAAAAACAATGAATTATCAAATTCAAGTATTTTAATAATTTAGAAACGTTATACAAATATGATGATGGAACTATATTTGAGTACTCACAAAGATAACATTTCAAATACTATATACATTATTTAAGATACTATCTGTAATTACTACCTCAACAATAATAGATATTTTAAAATACTCTATTTATAAAAAATAAAATTGAGTTTTTCCTAATATAATTTGCAGTATGAATTAAACTATTCAATATTTTATTTAGGATAAACTTCAGAAGAAAAAGAAATACTGAATAATCCAACTACCAATAAAGTTTTTAATTTAAATGATAGATGGAGCAATTTCCAAATTTTTCCTTTTCTAACACTATTTACTAGTGCAGCGTTTCCCTAACTATGTTCCCCGGAAGATCTATAAGTGTTCTGTAAAAAATTATGAAAATTAATATGTCTCGTATGATTTAATTAAAATACTGTGCCAAATTGAAACTGGAATTGCTAGTTTATTTTACATAATTACAACTTGATAAATAATGTTTATTTTGCTTAATTTATTTATTTATTAATATCTACCTATACTATAAAATAACCAAAGTGTTCCATCAAAAATTTCAGGATTTGTGAAGTGTTCCGTCAGAAAAAGTTTGGAAAATGCTGTACTAGTGTATTAATGACATTTAGTTACATTTCCATCAGAGTTATATGAATGGATATTTTAGCTTCAATAAATCTAGAAATTCTCAGTACTCATCCAATGCTTTTGGTTGGATTGAGAAAGCTGTTAGAAAATTACATATACTAACATAAAAGTGATGTTGAACTTTTTCTAATGTGTGCAACTGTTTGTTGAGACACCCAACAAAATAGTAAAGTGAAAAATTATACAGTTCTATTGGTAAATAATGTTGCAATTATATACTGTACTCTAACAAATATCGCTCAGAATAAACAAGCACTTTATATAAATCATGATTTAATTACAACCATTTGCTGACTTATGTAATATGCGCCTTACATATTTTGACTTTATATCAAATATTTTCTACAATTTTTAAAAAATTTTTTCAGATATATAACACATATAATTCAAAAATCTCTTGCTTTAAATATCATTAATAACACAGAAAAAACAGTCCTTCATGCAAGGTATAAGCATAGAACTTTAGAACTTAGTTAAATGTAACATACTACTGATGAGGGACTTTAATTAGTCCGAAAAAACTTTAGAACTTAGATGAGGGACTTTAATTAGTCCGAAAACGTTATATATTATTAAAACTATGCTTATACCTTGCATGAAGGGCTGTTTTTTCTGTGTTAATAACAGATATATAACAAACAGCTACTATATTTATAGGTAACAATTTTGGATATGTAGTTTGCATTATTAAAATGTCATGTTATTTGATTTATGCTTTTGTATATTGTTTATTGATCTTAAGCATCATATTATTGATATGATATTGTTCCATGCAGAGCTACCTCATTTTCAGTCAGGAAACAATATGGTGGCATAATGTTATGTAGGTGCAATGAATACAGTCACTTACCCTGGGCATTTTTAATTCAAAATTTTTGTTAAAAAATTATTTTTCTGACTTACATAATATTAGATATGCATAATTATAAAAAATATAAATCTTACTTAAATCAGGGAGTGGCTATAGATTCATAATATAACATTTCAACAAATATGATGTTTAAATAAATAAAAATTGAAATTGTTGCATAGAAAAATTTTTCAATCAAAGAAATCCTTGCTGTAGGTAGTTCAACAAAAGTTGCCAACAGGATTAATTTGCAGCTTATACAATACATAATATCACAAAAGTACTTGATTAATTTTATTTTAAATCAGAGAAAAGAGAGAATAAAAATATTTTGAAAATTATGAATGATATATTAAAAAACAACTGAACTGCTGAAACAGTATATGAAACCAGCATGTAAGTGATCAAAAGAGATTTCTCTAAAATACTTGTTTTCAAACTATGCCTGGAGTGTGTCAGACACACACTGCTAGTATTAGAATAATTATATTTTTGCATAATAAATTCTCTGCAATAGAATATATATGCACATTCATGTTCACACATACATACTTATATAATGAACAATATTTTATGTTATACAATTATAATTACATAATAATTTATATAATTTAATAATTTGGTTGATGTAAATTGGGAGTATTTGTTGTATCAAGTCAAATCAAATATGCAACAGATAACTGTCATATGTTTTTATTATTTTTTATAACTAGAGTATTTTGGTAAGTTTTGGTTTATGTATTAAGAATAGATAATTAATTAGTTGAATGGTCAAATTCAACTCTAAGAATTAATTTACAGGTGAAACACTTATAAAGATAAAATTTTACTTAGCCTTACCAAGTAAACTAGACTTCAGAAGCGGCTTTTTCTTTTTCTTCTTTTTCTTTCTTATGCTTCTTCTTTTTTAAGAAAGATGGAGTTCTCAAACCTTTCTTTTTCTTTTTATCTTTCTTGGGTGATTCTTCACCAATTTCTTTAACTGGTGAACTCTAAGAATTATTATTTTTGTTAAAAAATACACTTAATATTTTAAAATAAGATGTCAAATGTCAATATGCAAATTATCATAATAGATAAATTAATACAAGCATTATCTAATTACAAAGTCTCCAAAAATATCAACACTATAATAAAAAATATTAAAACAAAATTTTTGAATTTTAAATTCCTGATAATCATTTTTAACAAGGTTTTGATAATACTATGATGACAAATAATCATAAAACAAGTTCTCTGATCCTGTTTAAAGCAGTCTGTAACTGTCTCTTTATAAGCTTCATATTTGTGGACTGGCAGGAGATTTGGAAATTGTCAATATATATATGGGTATATTCGGAAATACTAACCGCTACGACCGGTGAAACCAGAGAGTTACCGGTCTTTAATCAAAAACAATACCGGAAACTTCACGGTGACTCCTCGGTTGCAACTGCTCTCACCGGCTTTTGAGTTCAGTTGCAGGTGACGTCAGTGTACCAAGATGGCTGACACAATTATTTTTCAGTGCAAGAAGTGTGATTATAAATCATTTAACTTTGAAAATGTGAAATCTCATCTGTTTCAAGAACATATAATAAATACCACTTCTTCAAATTAATTGATTGATATCAATTGTTTATCGGCTGAATAAATACCACTTCTTCTTCAAATTAATTGATTGATATCAATTGTTTATCGGCTGCCAAGATGGCAGCCGATAAACAATTGTTGAATATAACTGATTTTCTATTCTCATACTCACAAATAAATCTGGAACGAAGATTACCGATGAGGTATGTCACCATAACCGTACTAACTGACCGGTTAGTATTTCCAAACTTACCCTATATATATTCATATCTTGCAGACTGGCAGGAGATTTGGAAATTTTTGCAGGCTGGAATATTTTGCAGACTGGCAGGAGATTTGTCATATTTGTGGACTGGCAGGAGATTTGTCATATTTGTGGACTGGCAGGAGATTTGAAAATTGTCAATCTATATATATATATATATATAGAGTGGAAGAAAAGTCTGTACCCCCTCCAAATATTATAACTTGATAACTATCATAGTTTTCAAAAATTTGTTAATGCCAACAAATAGGAAGATCTGACATCAGAGCCAAAGGAATTCTCGAAAGAGATATGTTTCTACTATTATGCCCTCTACTAGCTCCATGCTGGTAAGGGATTAGATTCAAAAGATCGATGGAACCTTCCAACCAATCTCAAACTCTATCTGGATCTCTGAAATTATGATAGTTATCAAGTTATTTGAAGGGCTACAGACTTTTCTTCCATCCTGTACATTGAAAACTTCCAAATCTTTTCAATAGCCAGGGGCAAGCTTGATACTATTGATTTTTAAAACGAACAAAGTGGCACTTAAAATGAAGCCTTGAGGAATACCTTCCTCCTGTATAAAAATAGATAAAACAATCAATATAGACCTGGAAGGAACAACAATGTAAAATATTTCTAATGAAAATTGGCAGATTCCCATGCAAACCACATTCGTAAAGATTGCAATTTATTAGGAAAATGTGAGGCCTTATCATAAGCTTTCTTAACCTTTCGGCTCAAGTGGTTTCATATGGAAACCACAAATTGAATAGATTTTGTAGTTTTGTCAAAATGGTCTTTTATGTTTCATGTTACAAATGTAACAGTATTTTCCTAATAAATTGTAACTTTTATAAAATTAACTTTTCTGTCCTCAATGGGTTAATGCCAAAAAAGATTGAGACCAGATGTTTACATCTCACAAAGGCTTCTCAAATGGATGTCTCAAGATATGTTAAACTGTTTGTTGTGTTCCCAAAGAAAGAGAATCCACTTTGGTATGATGAAAGGTGGCCATGTCACTCCAAATAGTATAACAACAACAGTTCACAGTATGCTTGAGGACTTTGTAAAGATAATTAGTCAAAATAATTTGTCTATAATGAGAAGGATTCTTGAGATCTTTCCTTGGTTTGGAGAAAGGGATGATAATATCTTTAGTCCAAGATGATGGAACATATGCTCTACCCAGATTCAATTATAAATGAATATGAGATATGATAGCAAACTGAAGGAAATATATCTCAACATGTTGTAATGGATTTCTATCCATTACATGTTGAGGCCCAGATATTGTAATGGATGGAGTCCATTACAACTTCTGGGCCATCATGTGTTCTCACTCTTCTTCTGGGCCTACAGCAGTGTGGCCTGAAAAATTTAAAGACGTGTGAAGTTCAACCATTGTAAAAAGGGTGTGGTAGTCTTTAGGATTTGCCACAAATGATTTTGAAGACTGAAAAAATTTGAGATAATTGTTGCTACTGGATACAGAAGAGAATGCTGAACCAAGTAAATCAACACTACCCTGATAATCATTTACAATTGTATTGTTATGCTGGAGCATAGAGATTGGTTGGAAGGTTCCATTGATCTTTTGAATCTAATCCCATACCAGCATGGAGCTAGTAGAGAGCATGATGATAGAAACATATCTCTTTTGAGAATTCCTTTGGGCTCTGATGTAAGATCTTTTGAAAATTGGCCTTTGCATGTCTGAAAACATTTAGGTTTCTGTGAGGGGTTACCAATGGAAAATACCCAAGTTTTCTTCTGTTTCTTGTGGGCTACACTTTGCAATTGTGGTTCCACCAAGTTTCCAATGTTTATTAGATCTTCCTGATGTTTTGCAAATATCTATTTCAGCTGCCTCTATGATGCAATCTGTGATACTTTCAGCTGGATCATCAATATCTGGAATTTCAGCCATGGATGAAGATATAGAAGCAAGGTTGATAAAAATACTAGTCTGTAGACTCAATTCTTCATCTTGTTGGCAGGATACTCCCAAGCTTGAGTTGTTAGAAAGATAGGAAAATAGTCAATACCAAGGAGATTGTCTCCAATATGTCAACCTCATTTTAGTAGCAGAGTGGATGTGCAAATTTGGCAGATCGATGACAGCAACATATCAATGGAAGTAACTAATAGGGTGCTTTCAATTATTTGCACAAATTCAGGGAATACTTTTATTCAATTTGCATTTGGAATTATATTGTATTCTCAATACAGAACGTTATAAAAATACAATATAATGAAAGTAATTTTGGAATTATTATTATTATTATTATTATTATTAAAACATTAAATAATCATCTTATTAAAATAGAAAGAACTTTATATACATTTTATAACAATTGTCTTATTTAATTAATGTTTTTTCTTATACGTTTCAGACCATCCGCAAAATTTCTCGAAAATAAGGCACCGTATTTTAAGAAATTTAAATTTTAGATAACTGATCTTTTATTTTTGAAGTGTTTGTCTGAGTGTTGATAATAAAAAAAAAAAAAAAATTATTTTTGAAGTGTTTGTCTGAGTGTTGATAAAAAAAAAAAATTTAGTTTTTCGAATAAAATGGTTTTAATGTTAAAATATTATTTATATTTTCAAATAATACAAGAATTTCGTCAAAAACTGATGGTCTGTGTTCTGTATATTGCACTATTTTGAAACGGGGATTAAAGATGAGAGATTAAAAATATTTTAGCTCGGTGTTACCACGCTGCTGAATTTCACGAAAAATATTCATCATCAAAGGTTCAAAACTTATTAAGAGAGTATAAATATCAGCTGGTTTAAACGATTTAATTAAAGATATTAAATTAAGAAATGCAATATAGAGGTCATCTTTGACGGCAAAATATCGAATTTTATATAAATCTAGCAATTAACTCGACGGTTACCTTTAGAATAGGCACAGATACAGCGTGATGAGTTATATCGATTTATAAAATGTCATTAATTCATCTCCTATGTTTTGTAATTACCATAATAATTGAATTTTAAATTTTAAATACTCGACATTTATTAGTTATATAATTGTCTTTTAAGAACTATTAAATTAAAAAATAGTTAACTAATTCTGACAAAATCATTCTATAGTTTGATAAAATATCGGAACAACCCAAAAGTAATGTCGATTTTCATATTGCACTTATTCAAACGTGTCTGAGCTTGTCTAAACACGATCGAAGCTTTCGCAACATCGGAAGAGAGTCACCGATTCAAATGGAGAATACTGTATATACTTAATGAAATTAACAAATGATTTATCTTTTACGTTCTTTCAAAACTTAATGCTAAAAACGACTTTACTTTTGGGATGACCCGAATAATTCTGATTTTTGTCGATACCTTAAAATAATTCTTCGTATTTAATTTTTGCATAAATTAATTTTGTTTTATTTTAAAAAAATATTAATAAATTAAGTTTATGGCTGAAAATCTCGATTTTCTCTTTAAAATGCATTTTATACTGAACGATTTTTTTCCACATTAAAAAAACGAATTGTTGTACGCAGTATATGTTATTTGCCAAGTAATCTTCCCTGGCAATGTTGAACTTTATTATATATTTGTACAGAATTTTGTGATTGAAGGGTTCACGATAACAGAACCCAGCAATTCACCATATGTTTGATGCAGCCTTGTCGATAATGGATTACCGAACTCGCGACTGTGTCCTTCTAATTTATTTTCTGAGCCAATGTCTACTTCTTCATGTTCGTGTCAGTTATTGATATAATGTCCGTGATTGATGATATCTTCGTTCATTTCTAATACCATGATTCCAATAGCACGAAGGCAAATTTTAAAGTTATCGATAAATAAACAAAATAATTCGCGGATTAATGAAAAAATCGATATAACTGTTTAAATATATCGCAGTTGTTAAAAATGATAGAATTAATATCTGTATATACGAAACTGCGCTAGAGGAAAAGCGATAACTACTACTAACACCAGCCTCTATTTATAACTCTTTTGATAAATACTGTATTGCACAAATAAAATTTCTGTTTTATTCATTAAAAAGAAGCTGATAAGATATTTATAAACAAAAATAAAAAAAATTTTAAATTTTACATTAAAATAATGAATAAAATTCTTACCTAAGTTGGCAGATGACAAAAAGTAAGAGAATTCCATATAAAACATGGGGGAAATAGCGCAAAAAAACCGATCGTGACTCAAATTATAAGTTGTGGCATAAAAACCATCTATAATAGCATAATTTCCATCATGGTTAGACATTTTATATCCGATAATGTCTTTTGTGTCACGAAACAATTGCTAGATTCATTTACCCGAATGGAAAATAAATCACGGCTATTATAAAACATCCAGTTTGCGATTACAGAATACGATACGCAGCTTAACGGACTGTTGTCACCCGCTTATCCTGTCATAAAATTTTGTACGAATGCCGAGAAATCTCGTTTTGAATTTCCCTTTCTCTCGTACGAAAAACGTCCACGCTTTCCAATGAGTCACGTTTAACTCGTATCGTCTTTCCAAAATTTTTCCAATTCGCCAAACAGGAATCCTTCATAAAAATATTAAAAGTAGGTTATAAACTTTCTTTTAACAGTTTTATGATACAATCAAAATTCATAGAGTTTAAGCAATATTTTATCTCAATAATACCGAAAGGTTGATAGGTTAGTACGTCAATATATTATTATTATATATATATTTTGTTTAAAAGAAAATATCCTTTTATGTTGCCTATCTCGTCTTGATATTAATAATAAAAGATTCTGTTACGTTCGAGCCGAGTCAATATTCTTTCGTATCTTTTCTTGTAGTTTTTTTGCAATTTTGATTATTTGTATAGAATTTTTTTAATAATTTTTAAATTAATCGTTATAAATATAAAATAATTTATAGATCAACGTTAAAATGTATACCCGTAAGCTTATTTAATATTTAAAAAAGAAATTAGATCCGGCTTTCCATTCTACACATTTCAGCGGAATTTTTGATATAAATGCAAAATTCTAACAATTCAGTCTTCTCCAAACTTTTCAATCAATTTTAAAACGAAATTCCATCATTCAACTTTTTTCCCGAACTGAATAAATAACACCCATTCTTATGCATTTTTAAAGTTATATATTCATACATATATAAAGTAGAGTAAAATATTGCATCTTAAAAAAAGTGCTCTGTGATCAATTAGTGTAAAGATCGATAGATAAAAGAAGACTGCGTAATTACTGATGATGATTATCAACAACATTATATAGTATGATTGATTATAACAATTAAGCCGTGACACTATGGACGACGATAAGTGTTATTTGGATAATTAAAAAATAGTGGGCGAGTGAGTGAATTTGTCACAAAAAATGAGTAAATCTGTATTTGGAATAAAGAATGAATTATTTTAAGCGATTTAAGTACCACTATAAAATAGATTTTTTTATTTATTTATTGCCAATTTCTTTAAAATACCGTGAAATATTATATGATGATTTTTATTGTTAATTTATAATAACATTATATAATATATTATCCATAAAATTTGTTTACATAATGACCTAAGGTATTATATTCTGCTTTTAAACCTAGCTTATTATAAAATGCTATTTACACTGCATAAATATTATATATAACGGAATAGTGAATATTTTTAAACTCCTAAAACGTTATCGATAAAAAATTGTTATCTGGAAAAATCTACGCGAGTTTTCGAACGTCATTCTAATAAACTTTTAATTATTATTATTTTTTTTATGGGGATTTACGATACGTAACAAGATTTCACCATCTTCGTCTATTATTAAAGTGCAGTAGTATTATATATACAGTACTAGAAAATAGTTTCCCGATTCATAGAAATAAAAATCTCAACAAAAATATTTTATTATTGGATGGTAACTCAGAAGAATTTATTGTTAGGAAATGTGTTAAACACTATGTATGCCACTGTGAATGCCATTTAAATGCGTACAAATTCGGTAATAATTATTAAATTATCTAGTTTTCTTTCTTGGAGAATTTAGGGGAAGGTGGGGCATAATGGGAACGTTAAGGTTTAAAGAAGCACAGAGAAGTAACTTTTAGAGATAAAAACATGAAAGTTTACTTTTAGGTCCATTTGTGTATAATGTATAAAATGAATCAGTTTTATGAAATATAAACAATGTAACACATGAGAAATTTAAGGATTTATTGAAAATGTGAATTGCCCCGTCTTGCCCCACCCCATGGGGCAAGATGGGAACTAATATTTTTCCTTACAATATTCAAAAATAAATACTGTTTCAGTAACGTCTTCATCGATACTTGCACATGAGCAGTGAGCCCAGTTCTGGCATGTATTGCACATGACCAAAACTTCTTTCGTTGTTGAATATAAATCACCACAATAAAGGCATTCCGTATCTTCTTTATCGAGTTTTGATTTCTTCCTCTGTGGTTTCTTTGTCTTTTTTTTTTTTAAATGTAAATTTCTTTTTTGGTAGGCCTAATTTTTCTGATAAGGTGGACATGGTCTGCTGTAACAGCTCTTCATAAGGTGTACTGGTCAGGATGGCAGTTTTGCCTCTTCGTCCCCTTGTCTTTCTTGAATAGTTTTCAATAACTTGAGGTATGGGAAGGATGCCGCCTGGAGAAACGTGTTGGTCCTGCTTCTCGTTTGCTTTTCATTTATTTGTGGATTCTCTTCTGCAGACCAGTGAGAGCTTGGTTCAATCATGCTTAGACATCAGGCAGGCAAAGTGGAGACTTCCCCATCTTGCCCCAGCCTTCCTGACCCCATCTTGCCCCTACTACTGCTTGTCGACATATCCACTCCACGTGTAAGAAATAAGCCACTGATAAATTTAATAAGGTTCGAGAAATATTACTAATATATATCATTATTTAAAGAAGGAATTATTATTAAAGAAAGTTAAAATATTCCAACCTTGTCATACATTCCAGTTTCTTCTAAAATAAGATCAAGTCATTCAAACAACAGAGAAAATACTTTCTCCTCGTGTAGCCGGAAAACAACACTTTCGAAAATGGTGGTGTTCTTTCCCAAAATTCCAATGGATCCACCTAAGAAGTCGACAAAATATTTTTCAGGTGGGGATACCTATTTCAAAGAAATAATACCTACACCGTCTTGCCCCGTGGCCCCGTCTTGCACCACCTTCCCCTATTATTTGCGTATTCAAATAATTAAAAAATATGTATTATTTTACCATTTAAAATAAATTTTATATAAGAAATATATGTACTTTATATAAAATATGTGTGATATATATTTATATGTAAAGGTTTTTAGAGAAGATAATTTTATAAACTTTTTAAATAATAACGACGTTTCTTAAAATAAACTTTATTCATTTACAATTCTTGAATTTTGTAAACATCGCTTAGTTACAAATTTAATCAATTTTTTCATATAAATTTTTAATGGATATTTACAAATTTCAACAAAAATATAATTTTAAACTGTCAAACAAACATACCAGGATTTTTTTGTTGTTATTATTTCTTGCATAAATAACTATTCTATTTTAATCAATTTTACATTTTTTTATATGAAAAATTTCGATATAATTTTTAAATGATTTGAAGAAAAAATTTATTAAGTAGACTATTTTAACAAAATAAGTTAAAAATTATTATTTTACTTCATTCATTATTTATTTTATAATGCAAAATTCGATGAAATTTTATAAAGAAAAAACGTTGTTAAGAATAAATGTATTATACAGTACTTTTATATACTTCGCAATGGTTTCCGAGTTGTTAGAATAAATATTACAAAAACAAATATTTTTCCCACTTTAAATAATAATTTACAAATTAACAAAAAAAATTATTTACAGTTAAATAATTGTAAATTATTTAACTGTAAATATAAAAATAATAGAATTATTTTTCAATGTTTATCTTTACTTCTTACGTCTTTTATTTGTATTAGTTTTTTTTTCGATATTCTATAATTCTAAATAAAGCCGAAAGTTTTTGTTAAAGAACTCTCTTTGATTCTAATTATAATGTAATTATTTTTTTTACATTTGTTTGCAAAGTTTATTTAAAAAAATAATGTTTATATAAAATTTTTGACCATCTGGTATAAATCTCATCAGCGCGTAGAAACTTCTTTATTACTTATAATTAAATTAAAAGTGAAATCTTTAATTATAATTTTTTTACTTAAATTTTGATAAGTAATTTTAAAAGTAATATAATATTAAAGAACTTATTACTTCTGTAATCAGTATATTTTCATATTTTTGTTGTAACTTTGTCTTAGTTCATCATCGTTCGCAACTTCTTACACGAAAATGTGACTTAATGAGAATTTACTTACATTATCCTTCCTAATAATCATAAATTAGATTTCTTGAAAAAAATTCTGTCAGGTTATTCTTTTTCGAATTGATTACTTTTTGAAACTAAATTTTTCTTGTTATCATTCCTTTTGATAATTTTCTCTCTTCTAGAATATTTGTTTTTAATTTAATGCAATAAAAATCCAGGCGAGCGAGTTTATAACTTTATCGACATCAAAAACAATCAAATCTTTGAAATAGTAATCTCTTAATATATATATATTTTTTTCAGCTTTGATTACTTTCTTTGTAGCAATAATAAAAACGTTAATGTCTAAATGAATCAACCAAACGAAAGAATTCTCATCTGACCTGAATATATACTGTAGATGCGAGTAAACTAGGGACACATTTCTTTTTCTTAAACTGTTTTATCGGGATGGTCGTCTGTTTTCGTTGACCAGAAAAGATTCAGAAATTATTATTTTAACTTATGTACAAATAACGATAAATAATTACATATAAAAATTAATAAACGCAATCACCAGCGTCAAAAATTATCCCAATTGTGATTTACGTTACTTTCAGTTTATTAATGTTATTTTCTGACCCGGAAAGCAGAAAATTAGTAAAATACTTACTTATATATGTTACGGGACAAACTCGAATTCGGGAAATACTCGAATTTCCTAGTCAGAGCGAGAATGTGCTAACGCTGGTCGGACGTTCTAGAATTTCCTAGGACGAACCCGAAATGGCAACATTTCTTATTCAAAGTCCGAAATTTCTAGATTTTCCTAGTCAAAACCCCAAGCGGCCAACAGCTAAGAAAACAAAGATGGTCTTTCTTACGTATTCCCGCTCAGTGTTCCATATTTGCCAACAGAATTTTCTTTCTTTAGAGAATATCCGCCAGGATAAACAAATCTGATGGTGGAAGTACACGGGGTTATTATAATGCACCAAGCATTACGCGTCTAAATTATGTTGGTGAAAAACATTTTGTGTAATTCTAAATGCCACAAAAGTCTACCTGGCAGAAATAAATGAGAGGTATCTAGTTGTGTTTTTTAACTTTTAAAACGTTTTACTTCGTATTTTATGTCGACCTTCGACTAATAAAAATATTAAAATATTTGTCTGTAAAGATGATAAAAAATTGGCAGTTTCTTTAAACCGTGTAATAACTATTGAGAGTTAGCTTCGTTTTCAATTTGTCTCGTTTCATTGTCATTTCCTGTCGAGTAATAAAAATATGCATTATGTTCATTATATTGTTTAATCTTTTACTTACCGTAAATACAAAAATTTTCTCTCCACAAAATATTGAAAATCGTCTACTTTTATTTTTGGCTTGGTCCTAGAAAGAACTAGACCTTTGTTTCGTTAAGTGTTGACCAGTCGAGATTTTGACTAGGGAAAACTAGAATTCCGAACTTTGAGTAAGAAATATTTGCCATTTCCAGTTCGGCCTAGGAAATTCTAGTATTTCCTGACTTCGAGCTTGCCTCCTAACATATACACTATACTGCTTTAATTATTAGGATATACATTCGATTATACTATTTTATAAACTTAATAAGGAAGCTTTTGAATTTCCTATACGTTAATGAAAAATATCGAATATTTAAGCTACCGCTAGTAGATATTTTGCTATTTTTATGAAGAAAAATAAAATTTAAGCAATAATTCTATAGTGCTCTAATGAATAGATTAGTATTAAATATACGAAGTTAAAGCTAGCAAAAACTTTTAATTATTTTTCTTTTTCATTCAGATAAAATAAAAATGAGTGTATCGCGTAATATAACTTAAAGCAGTCAAAATATAAAGTTTTTTTAATGTTTAACAAATATTAAAAAATTATGAATAGCGATAACATTTAAAAAATATAGTTAACTATTTTGATTAAAAGCATTCGAAAATTATTTTTTCTTTTCAGGAAAAGGCATTGGCTGAAGCTGAAGTAAAATTCAAATTAATAAATAAAAATATCTTTGTTATCATTTATCTTTTTTATAGATTTAAATAAAACTTTTAGAAATGGAAAATTGAAATTCGCAATATGCATTTTTCACACCGTACTTATATGGTGTGAATAATAACAAAATCGTAAAAAATATGATTCGGAGTATCTCCTAACGGTTCTTAATCCGTTTTTTAAATGGTTCCACCTAAATTTTTCAGATTAATCAGTAATACAATTCATTATTTCGATATGTAAAACCTTTTAACATTAGTAAAATTTTAAATATTTATAAGGAAATTTGTATTCTAATATTTTAAAGACAAGGTGGGATGACATAGGCTATAAAAGACTTAGACAAATTTCTGTTTAATTAACCATTTTTAAATATTTGCTATATGTTTTCAGTTTATTTAACTAATACAGGACCTAAAAATAAATAGTTTAAATAAGATTTTATTAAAATATTAACGGGCAAAAAATAATTAAATAATTTGTCATTCATTTTCGATCACTGGCAAGCCATTCATCAAGATTCATTTTCCACGAAGAATGATACGATTATTTTACATTGGGCTATCGAGATAAATTCTTTAATTGAAACAAGAGATAAATTTAATAAATGCGATTATTAATTTATCCAATATTCGAAATGTAACAAAAGAGATAAAAGGAAAGAGTATACGATAATCGCTGCGCTTTTATTTGGTTAATTATCGAATTTAGTCGACAATTCGGAGCGTGACTACCCATCTAACCAAGTTTGCAGTTTTGGCAAAGTATTAGCGCGTACTTAACAAAACATTTTAATACATTCGCTAGTTCCACTACCGATGGGAGTTGGGAATTTAATCTAACAATTAAGATTAAGGATAGTGAGACGGCGTCTTGTGTCCAAATGGAAAGTCATGCAAATGATAGCAAAGTATCTTTTCAGTTCTCTCTCTTAATGCGTAGAAAGATGCGGTGTGATAAATATCTCCTTCGTCCCCCTTTTGTCCAGAGAATTCTAGTGAAATTCTACACTTAAATAACTTTTTCACTTCTACAGTTACTGGAAGCAATATTCTTACGGGATACGTCCTTTGGAGAATAGCCATGATCGAGCTGATATCAACTTTGATTTTTAATTACTGGATATAAAAATAATGAAATGATTGATTAAACATAATAGAAATTCTTTATTAAACAAGAATTTTCCATTATTTTATTAAAAACTTTTACAGATGGAAGATTAATTTCCAATTTACACCAACGTTTTCTATTCTTTCTTCATCACTTTTTTTAATATATAAGGTATATATATTTTGAGCAATATATAATACAAAGCCACGAAAATAAGTACTTTAGATCGAAATATGATATTAAAAAAAAGATCAACATATTTCGCATTTTTATCTAAAACATATTTTTACTTCCGTTTCTATTGGTAAAGTCGATATTGTTTTTTTCTGGTGGAAAAGTTTCAGTTTGATATTATTTTCTTAAAAAAATTTTTTGGCAAATATAATAAGTTAAAAACAGTAAGAAACACGCGTATAATTTTGCATTTTTATGTATTTTCGAATATAAATCGAAAAGAAAAACAATCGGTTTGCAAATGGAAAATATTCGAATAACTTGGCTATTAAAAAAAAAAAAAATTAAAAATCGCTAATCACAATGTCTTCTTATAATTCTGTTTTATCTGTAACGTACTTAAGACGTTGTTTAAACAATTATATTAATATAAGTTTACGACCAGGAGTTAAGACTATATTATTAAATTTTACAGTAATTACATATCGTAACTGTTGAGCTAATATTTACAATGTATTATATCTCGCATGGGTTTGTTGTTAAAATTACTAACTAAAACTGTTTACAAAATTAGGTTCCACCAGAGATTAATTTTCGATTTGAAAACTTGGATTCCAACAGGGATTATTAGATTTAATAACAATGCGGTATAAGAATAATAATATAGGATTTAAATATTCTAAACTTTATAATTAATCGTCTAAACAAAACATTCCCTTAAAAAAGTTTCAGATAAATTTAATTTATGGTCAGATTAGCATTAATAGAAAAAAAATTACATTTAAAAAATGTAAGATGTATACGCGACACAAGAAATTTTTCCACAACAACAAATTTAGTTTTAACGTATAGGTTATAATGTAGTACGTAAACTATTTTTAGTTTTCTAAACTTGTAAACAAGTTTTTTTCTTTAATTTTAAAAAAAAAGATAAATTTTTTCTTTGTATCATGAAATATATATATAAAAAATTCTTAACCCGCTCATAAAAATATGAAATTTTCTTGTTTGTTTCTACTTATTATTTTATTTATAAAACAATTTTTAAATTCTTTCAGTAAAATTACTATTAAAAAAAAACATGTTATGTTTTAACTCCTTAACTAGAATCCTTTTTTCTTTGTATTCGAAACATTTTTATAAATAAAATTAATTTAATAATATAAAGAAAAAGAGTAAAATGGCGAAAATGTATACCATGTTTACCTATGTATATTTATATTATATATTTTGTAAAGGTCATTGGAATAGTTGGCTCTGTCGAAACCGGCTAACGCAATAAAGTTATTTGTTTTGTTCTAAATCGAATTACGCTTTTGAATAATCTAATTTTAGCGAATTATCGAATATTCACGATTACAACCATCTAATCACACAGATTTAAAAAGATTCCCCCTTTTAATAAACTACTACTATAACTGTAAATTATACCGTCGAATGAACACGATAACTCGATAATTTTAATGGAAAATTAATTTAGAAATGAAATTCGTTTCCAAACGAATTCTACTTCTACACCAATATATCGCCAAAGAATCAAATTTATAAAATTAAAACTTTATTCGTGTTTTTTCTTTTCTTTATTAACGGAATCTTTTAACTGCGAAAGATATCGCCTATTAATATATAATCTTAAATAAGAAAATTGTGCTAACGGTATAAAATAATGATCGATGATTGTTAGAATGTATTATTTGCGACTGAAATGTCAATCTGTTGAATAAGTCAGGCAAGAAGGGAAAAGCATCCGTTTTTTTATTTTTGGTGGTAGTTTTCTTCGCATCTAACAGCTTGGAGGGAAAGTAAGAAGCAAAACTCGAAATGCACCGAGTTAAATCCAGCCACCTTCCGCCAAACACTCTGGACCCTGCGGGGTATCTGTAAGATTCTGAAGGTACTTTTGTTGCCATAGATACGTCTGGTGACACAAAAATGGCGAGCCAGAAGAAATCAACTTAAGACTTTGACTCACTCTCAGTTAATTCTCGGCATTCTTAAGGAAAAAGAATGTCTGACCCAAGACGAGAAATATCCTTTATTTAATTAAGAAACAATGTAGAGGTAAAAGTATCTCCGAGTTAAAAATCCTTAGCGAATAGTCTTTAAGTATTTAACTGTCACTTATATTTAACGTTAGAAGCTCATAAAATGTTTCCAATATTTAAGTATAACAAAATCTGCTTAATAATTATTTGATTAAATTTCGGAAATTATAAAAGTAATTTAATGCTCTTAATTAACGAACGAATGCTTAATGTTGAAGGATTTCTATCAAAATCAATGAATTTATTTGACGTTTAATAAAAGAACGACCTTTAAAATTAGTTTAAAAATCAAATATGTATATTTATTAATGAATAGAGACAACTTTGTTTTCCGAATTTTTATTTCTATTTTTAAAACTGAAAAATTTAATATACTGTATTTTCAATTTTGAATATCAAGAAATTCCTGGTTGGACTGAAATGAAATTTTAATTTGAATAGTTTTTGTTATTGTTGTTAATCTTAGATAGGCGGTATATTAGCATATCCACTTTGGATCGATTCATTTTCTGACGGTTCAATAAACTCATTCTTTTTCTCCAGAAGATTTTTTTGAGTTTTTCTTTCTCTGGGTGAAAAAATCTAAACGAGAAGGTCGCTTTACCCATTAATCACCACTAGAAAAGGTGAGACTCGAGGATATTGTAATCCTTAGATACGTTGATGTATGCTCCGTCTACAGTAAATTTCGTATATTTTACCAGTAAGTCTCTCCGTCTGGTTAAACACTTCCTGTAGGATGAGGGATTTACTTTTATCGACTACGGTATATGCCGAAAGAATCAAAACAGGAATGAATATAAATCCTACCAACTGCTGAAACAAAATATTTCCAGTAGCGTGTGGGCTGATTTTTGAAATTTCTTCCTTTCCATCTTAAAGAATAGCGAGTTAATTTCATCGTTTCGACGTACAGATTGTTTCTTTCTGTCTTTTTTTAATCTAAAAAGAAAAACGGAATTATTTAATCGTATACGTCGAGTAAGAGCGCATTAATAGTGGCGAGAATGAAAGTTTCTTTCGATAAATTATCTGGTAAAAGCGATTAAACATTTAAAAATTCATATTAATATTTAAAAAAATGGTGTTAAGTGTGATCGAACGATTCAATTTTTATACGGATATTTGATTAAATTGCATAAGTTTTTGTCTGTAAAATATTTATGAAAGAATAAGTTGAGTTATAATTCTTTTTATCCTTAATTTATTTATAAAAATGGAAAAGTTCGACTATTTTCGATATTCTCACCAAAACTCTCATCAATTCGGCATACTGGAAGGGTGAATTATTGAAACATCCTCTGTAATAAGGCTTGTTTCGATTTAATGTTTACCATAAAAATCCCGCCAAGTTATTATTCGACGCATCGAGCGAGCTATTGTAGACAGGCAATGGAGATTATAGTAAGTTTTCGTATCATTTCTTATAAGGAGACAATTACCCAATACCTTCTGTGATGAAAATCACGATTTTGACATCTTAATCGCGAAGGATTATATAACGTCATCTCGTTCCCAAAAGAAAGACGATGATTATTAATTTTTGAGCGATATAGAATTATCAATATTTTTAGAACTTTATGCAGAAACTTCTCTCGCAGTTTAATTTTTTTTTTTTTTTTTTTAAATTTTAAATTGTTTCAAACTTCCGAATTTCGATGGTGGTTAAAGTATAAAGTAAATATAAAACGTACTTTTACGAAAAAACTTCCGAATTTCGATGGTGGTACAGTATAAAGTAAATATAAAACGTATTTTTACGAAAATGCGAGATAAATATAAGTAAGCGTTGGCCGTGATTCTACCGATGTGAAAAAGAAAAATATTTAGATAGATTACTTTCAAAATATACAGTAAATTAATTGTTAAAAAGTAACTTAAATTTAATTATATCAGCTAAAGATTTTATAATAATTGAATTCATCGAATAAAACGTTTTCCAAATTAAAATCAATTTAATCTTTAAAACAAAAATTTAATTTTATATATATATTATAAAATTATATAATTTTCAGTCGTTTCTTTGGTAGTAATTATACAAAATGTTCGAGCGAAAAATTAATAACAGTTATTTAGGGAACAAAAGATAGAGAAGAAAAGAGTGTTTTCAAAGATGAATCTATACAAAATTGAAGTCGCGCGACATTCAGTCGACTGATTGCGATTCACTGAATGGTGGAGTCAGTCGCCTGAGTTAACCGTTTCTCACACGCTCCAAGAAACAACTCAGCCGTTTCGAGTTATAGATTAACATCGGCGGGAGGTCCATTTCCTCACTTCTCTCTGTTTACTTCTAACAAAATCTTTTTTCTTGGAATCGAAGGATCTTTAATGTATAACGGCTGCAATTAAACATAGGTCGCCGTAGCCGAATCTCTTAATTTTCTATTTTCGAAATTATCTGACATTTATTTCAAAATTATAACTAATTCTAACAATTTCTAGTAATAAAAAAATCGGTGGAAAGCCGCTACAACATATATATTCTATGCGATTTAATTTGCCCAGAAAGCAAAAAATAAAGCGCGAGATAACGCAATATTTTCCTAATAGATACGATTCGAATCGCGCGATTCGAGCGACAATCGCTAAGCGCTTTCGCATCTCGCTTACCAGATTCCTTTCCGATTCCATATTCCATAGCTGTTTTGCATGGGAATTTTTTCACATATGACCACCTGAAATTTTGATGTAATTCTAGATTATTATTATTATCATTAAAATTACTTGGTATGATTTAATCCATATTTGGATTAACAATATCGAATACGTTTCGCCTCTCGATTAAATTTTTAAGTAAAGGTAGTAGCTTTTAAACTGCAGTTCGAGCATTGGAAAGTATAAATAATAATGCGAAAAGATAGAAATATTTTAAAAACGGAGAAAAATCGATTTTTTTAAAGATTTATATAAGAAAGGATACGACATTCAAAAATATTTTTTATGAATACTTTCCTTTTTTGTGTGTGACAGAAAATATAGATGGAACCTAAACATATTTATGTTTAGCTACCATTATTTATCATATGGTTATAGAGCTTTTACTAGATTTTCTAATACGACTTCTTATGGAAAATTTTTCTATATTACACACAACAAAGAAAGCGAATTCCAGCCTCTTCCATTTATATTTAAGTTATATAATTAAATATAAAGAAAACTTATGAAATTCGTTCTTTAAAAATATTTTTTTCTTGTGTTTTTCAACAAGATTGTAATTAATAATTTCATTTAAAATTTTTACAAGTTAACTGAGAAATGAAATAATTTTGAAAGTTGTAATGATTATTTATAATGAAACGAAAAAAAAATGAAAATTTAATGATTTTAATTATTTTCTACCGGATCAATGACTACTTTTATAAATGAAACGAAAAAAAATGAAAATTTAATGATTTTAATTATTTTCTACCGGATCAATGACTACTTTTATATTCGTAATAAACAAATTTTGCCAATAATATCTTTTTTTTTTAATTTTTAAATTAATTTATAATTATTATATAAGATCAACATAACGAAATATTCGAAAAAATTTAGTTAATAAAGAGATGCGCCGTAGAATTAAAATGATTATTTTTGCCATCTAGACGTATTTAATTTCTGATTTAAAGACTAAAAATAGTCTAAAACCGTATTTAATTTTCGTGTCGCTTTTTTTAGTCTTTGATTTAAGTCGCTATAATTAGATAATTGATTTTATTTTCTATCTTTACTCCTATGAAATATATATAATTGTATATAAATTAATACCGAAATTTCTAATTATAGTAAATCGAGAGAGAATAAACGAAAGCAAATTTTTTCGTTTTTTTCCCCAACTTAAAAAGTGCATACGTTTTAATTACAAAAATATCGAGATGAAATTTTAAAAAAATCAATCTCATTAGTATTCACCTTTCTCGACAGATGGCGGAAAGCGATGAATTTAAAGAATGCCATCTTTAAACCGACTTCTTAAATGAATGTAATGATGATAAGAATTATTATAGAAGTTTACTATTCATTTTCTTCTTATATTATTTTCTATAATTTATTTTTATAATTTTTACGCTTAATTTTAAAATTTAAAATAGCACAATTACGGCAGCAGAATAAATTCAATAAAAATATGTTTAACTTATATTTTTATCATCAATACAGATAATCCAGTAACCATAGAAATCTTATGAAGTATAAAGTTTGAGTATTTATATTTATTTATTTTATCAACCTTTGATGAAATTTGCAAATTAATTACTTTTTAGTGTCTTTAAAAATTCTCTCTTTTTTTAAACACAAAATTTAGAATTTATAAATGAGTAAAATGATCGTTATGTACTGTATTTATTACAATAAATAAGTTTTAGTTATGTAAGGAAGGACTAACGAAGTTTATCAATTGATTTTCTATACGTTTCGAGAGACCGCAGAAAAATGTTTTGATTTTCTTCTATCGAATTAATGCATTTATCAATTTGTGACAAAAGAAAAATTAGATCGAATTAATTTCGATTATAGACTCTCTCTTATTTTTTCTTTTTTTTAAAGAAACATAAAATTACCAATTTATGATTCTCCTTCTTGGACAGTATCTATCTAGTCTCATTTATGGAAGGGAAACTATCGGGATATAGAAATATAGCTTAATCTAGATAATGTCCTACGAAAATGAAAACTTTCTGATTTATTGATGTTTTATGGGTAAAATGTCAATAAATCAGAAAGTTTCCATTTGATGTCAAATATAGTCCTGATAAGCTGTTTTTGTGTTAAACGTAGACTTCAAAAATTTTCTCTTATATACAAAAATTATTTGGGCCCACTTAAAATATTGGAAATATTTCACCCGAATTTCCTAACATATAGATAAAAATTGTTTAATTAATCTCACAACTTGTAAGATTTGTATTTTTATTTGTAAGATTAATGGGCAAATTAAAAAGCAGATTTTATCTGAAATATATTTTTTATTTTTTTTTTTAAATTTAAAGTCTACATTTCTTAAGGGCGAAAAGAGAATATTAATATGTGACAATGTTATTCCCGATATTTAATCTAAGGAACAATGATAGACGTGTATAAAATCATGCATATTTAATCACTACTAAATCTTTGCTGTGAGACAGATTTACTGTTAGCTACTGAATTATAAATGAATAGTATCTTTATCTTTCAGAAATTTCTTTCTTTCTTATAAATCTTTCATAATTATCACAACTAACAAGTAACTAACTTATCATATATCAATCATACTTTTTTAAAATAAAATAAAAAATGTCACATTATAATGTCGTAATATAAAAATTTTTGATGTAAGTCTATTACATATTTATAAAGAGAAATTTTTTAAAAACGTAAATTCTCGTAATAAATTTTATAAAATAAGCTTAACTTATTTTATACATGAAAATTAACTTATATGAAAAAGGAGAGAGAGAGAGGGAGGAAATTGTAAATTAGATTAATTCCGTATAATTTTTGTTTTATCTAGCAGTAAAATAAATTTTCGATAATATTGGTTGAGGAATAATATATTTCTCTTAGTGATGGACCGAAATCGCATTTTATATCCTAGATTTATATACTATTGATTTTTTTCGTATGCATATGAGGGATAGAGTAGATACATCAATATGAAAAGCGATTCCAATACTCCATCGCTCATCAAACAATCTTTGTCCACATTTTTTCTCTGTCTGTTGAATTTTAGAAGAACATATTTTGTAGGGAATGAGGCGAAATTGTAAACAACAAAAAAAAGGAAAAATATAGTAAGAATTATATCATTCGTAGCATATTTTTTATGCGGTATAAATTTTATTTTAATTTATATAAAGTATAAATAAACGTATAAAAATTATATTTATGTTTATATACAATTGTGTGCTATAATTAAAAATAATGACATTTTTATCTTTTTTTTAATCCTAATTCTGTTTCTTAACTTATAAATTTTTAAAATTTGCCTGTTCATTAGCAATTAGCGTACAAAAAATAGAAAAAATACATTAAAAAAGAAACAGCTAATAATACTGCAATTGAAACTTTTTCTTCGATTTATTTGCATTAGGAAAACAAAGCCATTTTTTCCATTCTCTCTTTCTTCATTCTGTTAATTTTTTTTATTTTTAAATAAATTTTATCGCTAATTCGTTACCAGTAAAACGTTACCGATCAAATCTTGGTGTAGAAATAAAGTAAAATATAGATTTGTTAAGAAGCTTACCATTATAAGCAATTTATATAAAATTTATTGAATCTCGAGAAAAAATATTTAATGGATACGGGATTAGGAAATAACAAAATGAAATATGTTATATTATATAGATAATTATAGTTTATTAGAACATAATATTGGATCTAATAATTAAATAATTGCTCTAGTTATCGATAGACAGAATTTCATAGAATTTACCAAGGCTTAAATATAATTATATCGAATAAATTTAAAATCGAGATAAACAGATGTATAAATTATTTTAAATTTAAACGATTGAATATATAAATTGTACAGATTTCGTAGTTAATTTTATCGGGATAATGTTTAATATGTTTTTTAAAGAACAGGCATTCTGATGTAAAAATTGCAATTGAAATTTTCTTCAAACTTCCTAAAGAAAATAATTTGCAATTTTAAAAAGAAATATATTAAAATGTTAGGTAATTTATATCATATATTTATTTTAGCATTGGAAGAAAGAGTCGATGTTTGCAGCAAAATGAATTTTAATCGTGTTTGGAAAGTTTTCGTAAAATGAATATTATGCCTCTAACCATATGTTTATCTTATGATATAAAATTGTTTGCTTCTTATTTCGAAGAGCCGGATATATCGAAATTACAATGAAAACGAATTTGAGAAAGAAAATTAAAGTTTTGAAAACTTTATATCTTTCGATTATTTAAATCCACTTCACAGTTTTCCATTTGTAGATCCATTCTTGTAACGACTCGATGCAAAAGTCGATCGACTAGGATTAGTCCGGTTATTGGACGCCAGGGAACAACTCCATCTGGAAAGTCATTCACATTTTTTGTTACCTTAATCCGGCAGTTAGTCTAAATCCAACAAAGAGATTAATGGCCGAACTGGCTTTATATAGATATTTTCCGTTTATTTCCCAGTTTAAAATGACGGCTTTGCACAAACAACATCTGCAAAAAACCAGCCGAGTTTATATAAATGCCAAAGGCAACGTTTCTTCTAATATATGAACCTCCTATAAAATATTTATATAAATTTAGTCTCCAGGTTATATTTTAAGTAACAATTTTTTAAAAAATTGTTAATTATTAATTAGATGAATATATTTTGATCAGCTTAATGTTTTTCTTAATACGAGTCATTTTAAAATTGCTTATCTTTTCGCTTTCAGCCGGTTACTTAAATATATATTCCTAAAATAAGATGAAAGAATTTTTTGCAGTCGGTTTGCTTTTTAGAACAGATAATACATATATATTTTCTTTCTTTCTTATCAAAATTCTCTCAAGAATTTCCAACACGAAACAAATATAGACTGAAATACTTTGGAGCAAACGTAAACATACAATAGTAAAAGAGAATTCTAACAAGAATTTGTATCCTATTCACCACACCTTCTGATATCGGAACACACATCATGGCGTTTCTCCACCCCCTATTCCCCAGGAGGGAGGAAAGATGCCGAAAACGACAATTCTTCCCGTCATATTAAAGGAAGAATTATATGAGACTCTTTCGATTCAGCCTCTAGTTGCGCTTTGCTGCGACAATCTTCTGGATTTATGGACATTTACGTAAATACTAGATCCGTATATTACCTCTCCTAACATTCTGCACTTCACAAATGTCAGCCGGAAAGAAGTAGATTCCTACTTGGTTTTCGGAACCTTAACTGCACCAAGACACGCTCTTTCTCTCCAATGGTATTTACCGTAAACCATACTGTAAATCACTTTTTCTCCTTCCCTTTTTCGAATTTTTTTCCTCCCTATTTGTCGAATAACAAAACTTTTCGTCGTTTTGTATGTCGACACCAGTTTTGTCTTACCGTCTACCACTGACATAACGACTTGTGTGGGTCATGGACCATTAAAACCCTATTATCCTTACCTCCGACTTTAGGCTTAGTGTTAAGCTTAATGTTGGATTGCATGGATTGCTGTCGCGCATGAAGCATTTTATGGGTTTGCTGGGATGCGGAAGGATCTTGTTAGTATGCAATTATTCTTCGTAAAGAATGATGTAATAAACATTTATGGCCATTCTATGTTTTATTTGGATTTTCTAACTTTTATGAATTTTTTTTCTAGTGTTATTAAAATTTTCTTCGCTAATAATTTATAAATGTCCAATAACGCGTAGAGACTATGTTTATATCTTACCATATTTCAAATATAAGCATTATCTGTAAAACACCTACATTTTACTAAAATTTACATATAAAAATTTTGAAATTTCCTTAAAACGATAAAATATAATCCATGCAAAGTGAATTAAAAGTTCTCGTTCATTTAAATATGAAGAACCCAATTACTGTATATGTGTAACAATTTAGAGTTAGTTTACCAGGAAATGCTCCAAATCAGAAAATAATGATCCCAGTAAGTTGGAGAAGTCTGTATAATAATAATAATCTTATTTATTATAGATAAAAGAAAGGTGTGCAAATTTGTTATATAGAATTCTCGAAAATAAAAAAGAAATCAATTAGGAAAACCAAAAACAGCTTAGGATTTTTGACATCAATGCAGGATGGTATAATAAAAGTTGTTTTGGCTTCAACATATATATAACTTTCTCTTATCATTCCGTAATGGATACTTTGGTACTGATGCATCAATGATCCTCGGGCCATTTTCTTACAACCTAACAAAATTCCAGACTTATAATAAGGTATATAGTACGTGCCATATAATGAGGTATGTAAAAATACTAATAAGAATTTCATATTGTAAACAAAATTGAGCATTTTTAATAAAATTTATTAAAATTATTACCGCTGTAATTTGGTAATAAAATTATTTTAAAAATTACGTTTACCTTAAATAATATTTTACTACGTAGGTTTAATTTAAAATTTAACTTTTCGTAAATAAATTTGATAAAAATCAGAAGTTTAAAATGAAGTGAAATGGTCTAAGATATTTTAAAAAATTAAATTAACAGTAATGAATAATAATGCGACAGATTATATATAGATGTACAGTATATATAAAATGGTTCTTTAATCATGGAGAGCATTACTCTTCTCTAAATAAAGAATAATTGCGCCAGTCTATCAATAGCTTCTTTTTATCCCAGGGCTATTAAGCGGAAGATAATAAAAATCTATCTAACTTTTCCTAAAAGTTTTAAAATTCGTTTTATTTTCGTATCTTTGGAATTCCGAGAAGCAGAATTTTTGGAAGATGGTCAGAAAGTGAGAAATGAATATCTTTTGTCGCGGAGTAATCGAACGGAAGGCGTGAAGAGGCCTAATACCATACACACACTCGATTGATCCGTTATTGGGGGACTGTTGTCATGGAAACGATCAGAGAATGGTTTGTGTGTCGAAATGTGCGATTAATGTTAATGGTGATCAACGACTTAGAGGGGAAACTCGGTCTGGAGGAGGCAGAAAAGTAATTTTTTTCTGTTAAGTAACTACTTTTGTCGAGAAGTTGTTACAACCATCTTTCCTCAAAAGCTTCATTAATCAGATAGTCGAGAATTTCTCGGAACATATCGAATGGCTTTTGACATTTCGCCACTTATTTTACTACAATATCTATAAAGCAAAATCCAATTAATAAATAAATTTCCATCTTTATTATTTCTTTTAAAAGAAATGATAAGCATCATTGTGACAGTCGAAGTTTACTTTAAAATAGAGTCGAGTTGGTGGAAGCGCCGTGACAGAAATATTGAAGGAATTGAGAAAAGTTAACAATCCTGTCTCCAATAAAGTAGCAAAGTTTAGTAAAGAAGGAATAAAAAATATCGTAGAAATAAAACGGAATACAAGGAAGTCGATTGGAAAAGAAATCAGTCTTTATAAGGCCGCATCTCTGATTCTTACAAACTATAGAAATTGAATTTGTTGACTCGCGTCAAACTTTATAGGTATTCGATTTTCCGATATCTGAACAACGGCACTTTCCAGAAAAAATTCCACTAAATTTTTAACTGAATTTTTAAAATAATAAAAATCTTCGATAACTAAAAATCTAATAAATTCCACACACGCCGATAACCATTCGTTTTATATACGAGATTTCAAAATTAGATTAAAACATGCAAATCAGCTTAAAACTCCATATAAAGAATTTGTAGCATTTATTAAACCAATATCGACAGCCTTTCAATTAAGATTAATTTAAAAAAATGATCTAAATACCGTTTTGAAAAGCTTAATTTGACAATTTTAATCATCTAATTTTTTGGTTAATTAAAACGTGAAAATCGATTCGAAACTCGATTAAAAGATCGAATTTGTCATTTGTTGCCAGAATAACTATCGTCGTTCTGTTAAAATTGTTAAAAAATGATTTCGAAAATTATATAAATATTTTAAAGTTAAATATTCCAAATAAAACAGTTTATTTTAGCAATTTTTACCATTTAAACCACTTAAATTTTTGTATCTATTAAACGACGATTTAATAATCGAATATCAAATTTATTATTTCTTTCGTATATATAAATATGTTTTAACACGCTATCATATTTGTAATGATGTTTTACCATGAAAAATAGCAAATATTTGTTATTTCTTTAAAATAAAAACAAGATAACTTTAAATTACTCATTTTAAATGCATAATTTATGGTTAAATCTACTTCGAGGATATTTTGTAAATTTATAAAAGTAAAATAAATTTCGCATTAATTTAATAAAAAAAAATTCTGTAAAGCTTATTAAATTTTTTCCACATATTCATAAATTTTTCTTTATGTAGATAATTTTTTTATTTTATTAAAATACAATATATATTTTTTATTTAGGTATATTTAATGACAATTTCTAAGTTTAGAAATACCGATTTATTCATTTACCAGCCATCTTTGAACTTTCGTATCTAGCAGAAATTTTAAATCTAATTAGTTGAAATATAAAGTCATAGTTTTAATTCGTAATTTATTTTACTTTCGGTTTTATTCGATTTGAAAACACACGGGAATCTTCTTGTATAAATTTTAATGTTTTTTAATTTTCAACTACATCTCGACTTTACGAAAATCGCTTAGAGACCGTAAATAGAGTTTCTTTTTGAAACGAAATCAAATCAATTTTCGGTTAAAAAAATTTCTCTCTTCTAGTTTATTAATAAAATTAAGAATAAAAAAAATTATTATTAAAAAAAGCGTGGATATAAGGAAGTACCTGATTTTTATTTTATTGGATGTCCATTTTATATTAAAATAAAATTTATAATTCTATTTTTTTTTTCCTTAAGAGATTCGCGTATTGAATAATTTTGTAATAAATTTTATCATTTAATGTAGTTCATTCACATTATATATAGGCTATATTTTTTTAAGTGGAAATAACTCGAGTGAAAAATTCCATTTGAAGAATACTTCTTTTCTCTTAAAATGAAAAATAAAAACCTAATATATAAATTTACAAAAAAAAAAAAATCAATATGACAAATTCAGAAACTAATCCATTTTAATCAATAAAACAATTTTTTTTTAATTTTGCTGTTTGAAAGTATATTCCTCTCTTCACTTATTTTATATTTCTGCTACGGGGAAAAAATTAGATTGTCGATAATTAATGATTATACGCTGGCTGATATTAAATAAAAATACTAACTAATATGAGAAAATCAAATTTTTCGAATCGGAATAATTTTTTCTATCCGAACAATTTCCTTCTCAGAATAGTTTGAAGATAAAAAGACAATGTAAAAACAAATTGTTTATGTCGATAATAAATGGATTTTCACGAAAAAGTTAATGTTTTTAAACTAAGTCTATGCAGTTCGACATTACGGAGGATTAAATGGGAATTTTTTTCCTTTCGATGTACACAGGAAATTTGCAATTTGCATTTTGCGTATTAAGTTTGATACGCAGTAATTCTAAATCCAAAAGAAAACTATCTCTAAAAATAGATACGTCATACACATAGCGATACAAATGCGCCCACTTCAGATAGGAAAAATCGATAAACATCGTATTGATGTCGAATAAATCTTCTGTTAATTTAAAATGATATCAAACGTAGCAAAATTGAAAATATTATAATGTGGACATTAAATCTATCTAAAATTCTAATCGTTTCAATTGTGGTTTAGTTAATTTAAAAAAGTGCCATTTTATATCAATTTGATTTTTTTTAATTGGCAGTCGATATATTTATACCCGTGCATTCGATGAGACATCCGATTTTCAGGATTTATGTTGAAAGCAAATTCGCCCATTGACACGTAGGGTAAATCGGAGGAATATGCCGACCTTAGTGAAAATTTTAAATTTATGAAAAAATAATGTACAAAATATTTATTTCTTTAAAATAAAAACAAAATAACTTTAAATTACTCATTTTAAATGCATAATTTATGGTTAAATCTACTTCGAGGATATTTTGTAAATTTATAAAAGTAAAATAAATTTCGCATTAATTTAATAAAAAAAATTCTGTAAAGCTTATTAAATTTTTTCCACATATTCATAAATTTTTCTTTATGTAGATAATTTTTTTATTTTATTAAAATACAATATATATTTTTTATTTAGGTATATTTAATGACAATTTCTAAGTTTAGAAATACCGATTTATTCATTTACCAGCCATCTTTGAACTTTCGTATCTAGCAGAAATTTTAAATCTAATTAGTTGAAATATAAAGTCATAGTTTTAATTCGTAATTTATTTTACTTTCGGTTTTATTCGATTTGAAAACACATGGGAATCTTCTTGTATAAATTTTAATGTTTTTTAATTTTCAACTACATCTCGACTTTACGAAAATCGCTTAGAGACCGTAAATAGAGTTTCTTTTTGAAACGAAATCAAATCAATTTTCGGTTAAAAAAATTTCTCTCTTCTAGTTTATTAATAAAATTAAGAATAAAAAAAATTATTATTAAAAAAAGCGTGGATATAAGGAAGTACCTGATTTTTATTTTATTGGATGTCCATTTTATATTAAAATAAAATTTATAATTCTATTTTTTTTTTCCTTAAGAGATTCGCGTATTGAATAATTTTGTAATAAATTTTATCATTTAACTGTAGTTCATTCACATTATATATAGGCTATATTTTTTTAAGTGGAAATAACTCGAGTGAAAAATTCCATTTGAAGAATACTTCTTTTCTCTTAAAATGAAAAATAAAAACCTAATATATAAATTTACAAAAAAAAAAAATCAATATGACAAATTCAGAAACTAATCCATTTTAATCAATAAAACAATTTTTTTTTAATTTTGCTGTTTGAAAGTATATTCCTCTCTTCACTTATTTTATATTTCTGCTACGGGGAAAAAATTAGATTGTCGATAATTAATGATTATACGCTGGCTGATATTAAATAAAAACACTAACTAATATGAGAAAATCAAATTTTTCGAATCGGAATAATTTTTTCTATCCGAACAATTTCCTTCTCAGAATAGTTTGAAGATAAAAAGACAATGTAAAAACAAATTGTTTATGTCGATAATAAATGGATTTTCACGAAAAAGTTAATGTTTTTAAACTAAGTCTATGCAGTTCGACATTACGGAGGATTAAATGGGAATTTTTTTCCTTTCGATGTACACAGGAAATTTGCAATTTGCATTTTGCGTATTAAGTTTGATACGCAGTAATTCTAAATCCAAAAGAAAACTATCTCTAAAAATAGATACGTCATACACATAGCGATACAAATGCGCCCACTTCAGATAGGAAAAATCGATAAACATCGTATTGATGTCGAATAAATCTTCTGTTAATTTAAAATGATATCAAACGTAGCAAAATTGAAAATATTATAATGTGGACATTAAATCTATCTAAAATTCTAATCGTTTCAATTGTGGTTTAGTTAATTTAAAAAAGTGCCATTTTATATCAATTTGATTTTTTTTAATTGGCAGTCGATATATTTATACCCGTGCATTCGATGAGACATCCGATTTTCAGGATTTATGTTGAAAGCAAATTCGCCCATTGACACGTAGGGTAAATCGGAGGAATATGCCGACCTTAGTGAAAATTTTAAATTTATGAAAAAATAATGTACAACATTGCAAATATTTTTTATTTTACATAGAGCTTGTAGTCTTTACAAGAAAATATAAAAGTAACTAACTGAAAAATTAAATAGAAAGAAAAATATAAACTCATTTTTAAAAAGTAGCAAATTGGCCATTTTCCCCAAATTTGAGGGAAAAATGGCCATTTCGTTGGAGAATATGATCATTTCAATGTATTTTTACTTAGGGTAAAACGGGGGAATATGACCCATAGGGGAAAATGGCCAGTTATAAGCTAATCGCCAGCACTGCCTAATCAACGACTAATCTAGCACTAATAATCAACGACTGTATGCTACATTAAATGCCCCTGCCGAAAAAACCTATTTTTTAATTTTTAATATTAAAAATGCTTCTCAACTTATAATTGGCCATTTTCCCCGACTGGTCATATTCCCCCGTTTTACCCTATTTTTATAATGGTCGAATATTCACAATCTGCTAGAACAAGAATGAAACATCGCTTATCCTATTATCGAAGGTAAACTCTCGTTAATTATATGCACGCAATTTAAAAAAAATGATATATGCAAAGTTGAGAAAAGACACGATTACACTTATGAAATCTTATACGGTATCTATTACTTTTACTATGTCGGTTCATCCGATTGTCAAATTGTCCGGGCGTTCCCATTCTAGAATAGAATATATGGAGACAGACCGATGTGATACTTCTGGAAGACTACAGTATATCCAGTTCTTTGGTCTTATAGAAAGTTCAATTGCCTTTCAGACATAAATAAAGTTTGCAATTTATAAAAACGGGATTGCATAAAAAAACTTTTTCCCTAATGCGATGTTCAATGGATCTGACTGTAACTTTTAAACATAGTTAAATATACTATATGATTAATAATATACAGATTATATAGAAATTGTTTGAAAATTTTCATATAGTGTTAGTATCACGTATTACGTGTAATGAAAAAATGTGGATAACACTAGTAACAAGAGAGTGGATATTCATTCAGACATAACAAAATGATCCTTTTCATTCTAGTTGGTTAGAATGAAAAGAAAAATCTTTTATAAACTTTCACATGATATGAATTAAGTGCTTGGCTCGAATTAATGGGAATTTAGCAAAAATTAGATGTAAAAACATTTTATGGTAGAAAAAATAATATGATGTTTCATCTAAAGCTTGGCAAAAGTTAGTAAAATTCTTTGAGAAATTATATAATTCTCAAAAATAAATTATAATGATAAAATAAATAAGATATGCGTGTAAGGAATATTAATATAATTTGTATATAAATGTTAGTACATTGAGAACTATAACGATTTTCAAACATGGCAGCGGTGCCATCTTTGAAACTCCACATATTTCCCAAGGCACAACTTTCGGTCACGTGACTTCACTCGACGATTTTACCGTGTATCTCTTCAAATTCCTCCAACGCGTGGGCGTGTTGAAACCAACTCGACAGCTAGCACAAATCAAATCGACATCAGAAGTTACATCAATAATCATATGGACTTAAATATTTCTAATGCAATCGAACTCTCAGATATGATTTTTTATACATATCCGAGATTTTTAAATATAGATATGATTTATTTTTATAAAATTAATTATATCTGTATTTCGCCTTTACAGATACGATTAATTTTATTTATCTATACTTTCAACTGAATAATTAATTTTATAAAAATAAATCATATCTGTATTTCGCCTTTACAGATACGATTAATTTTATTTATCTATACTTTCAACTGAATATAACAATGCTCGGATCCTCTTCAGAATGGAACAAAATTATTTGCCTAATGATTCATTAAAACAACCAAAATAATAATTCGACTAATTATTGTCCAATCGCTTCGTTCCCCACTATGAAAAAATTATTAGTGGACTTCTCGCAGCTCGATTAAAGAAATGATTTGGAAGAATGGTTCTTCTAAGTCCGTTTAAAGCAGGAGTCGGCAAACTACGGCCCGCCGCCTCTTTTTGTATGGCCCCCGACCTAAGAATGGATTTTACAGTTTCAAATTTTTTTTAATTTCAAAGTACCCGTTATAAGGCTGACAGCCGAATTGAGAACTTTCGAGAAAGACCGCGCTCCTGTAGCTTCTCATTGCAAGCGCTTGGTGGCCTCCGCTGTTACTCCACACAGTCGCAGTTACTATTAGATAGAGTTTATAGTATCACCTGTATCGCTATTCTTCTCGTAGCCTACTTGTTATTTAAGTAGACTTATCTACAGAAATATAGAGTGTACCCCTCGGCCCGTGTAAACTAAAATATTTACTATTTGGCCCTTTATAAAAAAAGTTTGCCGACCCCTAGTGTAAAGCTTTCAATAATCCTAATGACAGCATTAGTTTAGACAATCAGAATATGGAAATTTTAATTTATGCGGATGATATTGCGCTGTTGTCACCAAATAAGATTTCTTTACGACGCAAAATCAACCATCTTGAAAAATATTGCTTCCAAAGCAATCTCTCAATCAATTCTGACTAAACTAAAATAATGATCTTCAGAAACGGAGGAAGATTTTCGAAATCAAATATTTTTCCTCGGTGATAAAAGCTGGATAGTGTTTCTCGACAAAAATACGTAGATGTCAGCTTTTTCCACATTCCAGCATCATCTCCAAGATAAAATCAATCAAACTGGATAGTGTTTCTCGACAGAAATACGTAGATGTCAGCTTTTTCCACATTCCAGCATCATCTCCAAGATAAAATCAATCATTGTTCTACAACGATTTCGGTTGTTATTAAGATTTCATTCGTATGAAAAACTCAAATTTAAAAGCAGTTTTTAAAATACTGTATTCAGTTCATGTACATTTTCTGCCTTTTCCTACTCTTCTCCAGTATGAATCCAAGACCACTTCTTTTCGTCGGTGTATTTTCGTTAGGAAACCATTCAAATTGGACTTCTCGATCCCAGATTATTCAATGAGACTCGAAACCGTTTTAGGATACATCTATGTCCTCTATTATTAAGACAGAGGTTCAGCTTTATTAAAAAGAATAAATGCTAAGTTTAAATTTATTCTTTATTAAGAATAACGCTACACATCTAAATCAAAATCCTCGGAATTTAACATGTATATTACAGCAGACAAAATGCTTGGCTCCTTCGGATTTTCATTAGACCAACTAATTTCCTGGAACAAATTTTCCATCATGTTTCACTCTAAAATACTACATATCTACGAAGAATACAATTGACCCTCTGTCATCTGGCATCATTAAATCTTTTCCACATTTTTTGAATGCAAAAATCTGAATAATATCCAAATCGAACGCAATATCGATTTTTCTAAGAATTGTTGTGTTGAAAATTTTCAAATCCAACCCGAAGATCTTTTCAAAACTAGCATGTATATTTGCAATTTTATTCAATCGACTTTTAATCTATTATAATGCTTGAAATCATCAAAGAAGTAACTGTAAACCATAAAATTTATCTCCCAATCTTGTACTAAATTGTGAAAATTTTGTAAAAAAAATTATTTTTATATAACAAAAATTTCCATTTTATTTATCAATGTTGTACTCACTCCTTTCTACAGAAAATTCCCCTAATAGTTTAAATAAACATAATCATTATTATTGTTATTAAATTTAAATGTAAATTATATCGATATATGCCGAAATATAAGGCAAGAAAGAACAAAGATGTTCGGCTATTCTGACAACCAATTTCAGTTTCCTTTTGATCTCAGTTAAGGTAGTCCTTTAGATTAAGAATCTGATTTTGAAGTATAAAAAACTGATACCGATTTAATCCTGAATTTATTTAACCAGGCCTTTAAAGTGTCTCGAAATGACAACGATGACATTTTTGAAAGGTATTTATGGCCCGATTAAATAAGTTCGGAATTAAATTAGTATCAATTTTTATGGCGCCTACAAAGTCGGATTCTTTTTCCAAAAGACTATCTTAACCGAGATCAAAAGGAGAGAGAAATTGGTTGTCAGAACAGACGAACCAATTCGAGGCTATTCTTACTTTTATTATCGAATTGTCGGAATCCAACCCAAGGGCTAGTTGGCTAGCTAGATGCGAGAAAGATCCTAGGACCAATGATTTTCATCAGTAATACGAAGGTTATAGAACTACGAAGGTCGGTGCTCTCGAAATACTGGCTAATTGACCAAAGAATAGGCACTTCCAGACAATCTGAATTTGAGTATTGTACGAGATAGAGATAGATTAGAGAGTAGTTAAAAATCGTGGAGAGAATTCTGACTGAAGTAAGGCGTGAATGTTGAAAAAGAGCCATAGTAATCGGTACGCGATAGATTAAAATGATTCACAGCAGTTTCGTCGAAATCAGCAAATAACGCAATAACACAAAATCAGTTGAGTGATACTAGTCAGCAAACCAGAGTAGATGGCTGGTCAGAACACAACACGTGCGCTTCTAACCATTTATAGGTATTCGTAATAAATGCAGACGGTTAGAATGTTCCCAATGTAGATCGTGACTTGTATATAAATTTATGTAATTATACATCGCACCATCGATGAACGGTATCTCGGTAGTATTATTGTGAGTGTCCGATTGAATTATCTATGACCTGGATAACTGCGACACGACATTATTATTGGATTCGGGAATATACTATAGATATTAATACGAACACAATATTAGCTATTGATGGCTTGTAGAAGGGAAATACTCGAAGATAGTGCGCAAGGAACTGAATGATGTTGTGATAAACGAAATAGCCCCCGATGTAACACTACTCATTCTGAGACTCGAGGGAAATCTTCTTTCAGTATCTAAAATCGCAAGATTTAGCACTAATGGTAGACTAATATTTGGTAAAACTAGACAAACAATCACAAAACATTCGTATAAAAAGTGTTGTTACTGATAAAAACTAGACATTTCATTTTATTTGTGAAAGTAGTAATGTAAATAACAAAGTCAGATAAAAGATCGTATAGTATGTCGAATCTGCATACAAATTAGGCGTTCTACAGTAATTCTTTAGATACAACGAGGACAAAAGAAACGATGAAAGGGAAAAAAAGAAAGTAGTCGATAGAAGTTTATTCTTTAGTGGAAGAATTAAAGAACGTTGTGTAATAGTGGTCTGAAAAGTTGATGCTTCGTCCAGAACCAATGTTTGCCAAAGCTTCCATCATTTCATTCAGTTTCCGAAACACTATTTTCCGATTGATAAAAAAAGTAATTAGAATAGTCAATTTATTTACACATCACTAATGCATTTTATCTATTTCATCGAACTTGCTGAAGAATTAAAAATTTTCCGATAAGAATACACTTGTAAATCTATAAAAGTAGGAAACGTATGGTCAGAGTCAATACAGATTAGTCGATGAATGTGTTGGATTTTCATCAGGCATAAGGCCGATGGTAATATTTTGCTTAAAATTTCAAAAATAAATTTATCTCAGCCTAAAATCAAAATAAGATTACTAAAATATGATAGAAAAGAAAGCAGAATCGATAAGATTCAATGAAAAATAATCCAAATTCTACAAATACAATCCAAACAAAATTAGCTATGGAGTCATCTCTAACATATTTTGTTCATAAAAATGTTGAATCGCCAAATGTTCCCATTTAATGCAACCATTTCTGATGTTTACATCGAAATAAATGAATTTTATCTATAGACAAGAATATGTTTTTGCTAGCTTCCATTTCAACAGCATTATAAATTTACAATATTATGTCCATTATAAAATGTTTTCGTTTATCAACTGCCATCATTTTTTTATATAAAATTGCATCTCATTTTTAAATAAATTGGGTCTTAAACTGTATTATATCCTTCAGAAACGAGACAGAAACAACCTTACAATCAAATTACTATACTTTCTAGCGTTAAAAATAAATTAACGAAAATCTTTTTATTTTCTTTCAATTTCAGTTAATCTATTAACTAAGGAAAAATATAAAAATAGTCTTCCTTATAATGAAATATAAAAAAAATAAATTTATAAAATTATATTTACAGATAATTTTATTGTCGAATTATTAATTGAAGAACTACCTGGTATAATTCAGAGAATACTACATGTATCCAATCTGTATGAATAATAAAAAATATATTTTAAATTACATATATATAGAATAGGAAATCTGAATAATAAACTTATAAAATATTTATTAAATATTCTAAATAAAATTTTAAAACAGTAATATTTTACCATACTTTCTAACGTTTAAAACAAACTAACGAAAATTTTTATATTAATTTTTTGCGAAAGGACGAGATTAAAACAGTTTTAAAATAGGTTTTTTTTCCGAATTAAAACGATAAAATATATATTTTTTATTTTGTTAATCATTAAAAAAGTAATTTCAATCATCTATAAATAAAAATAGCATAATTAAATAATTAAGGCCCCTTAGAATTTTATTTTTTAAGTCATTTTTCACAAAAAACTAGTTACAATATATATTCACTTTATAGAATATTGAAGATATCGGCCCTGATCGATATATCGGGCCAATCAAACATGGCAGAGTATTCAAATTTTACAGAACCATTTCTTTCTATTCTTGCTATGCCATTGTTAATTTTGAAGTATGGCACGAATACAGAATAGTGCCTTTCGGAATTTAAACGATTATATACAGAATATATTGTAACTATTTGTCACGTATGAAATTTATTATATTCGTCTGAAAGATATTTTCTACCATAAGAATATTTAATATGTTGCTTACCATCCATAAAAGCTTTAATACATTTTAAAATATTCAAAGCGCAGTTTAACATATTTTAATGCAAAAAGTAACACATATTTATATTTGAAAATAACCGTTGTATGAATCATTTTCGTGGAGCTAATTAACAAAAAGTTTTTAAAAGTTCATAATTATTAGAAATTATTATATAAGGTTTTATTCCCTTAGCCCGTGATACTCAACTTGTAGCGCCCTTAATTATGCACCCTTTGCATATCCGATGTTTGTACCCGTAATTGTGATCCGCGAACGAGAAGCATCTAAAAATATTTTAAAAATATGTACAATAGCATTAAATGAATAAATAAATAAAGATATATATATATATAGCCTAAATATATGTATGTATAGGTGTATATGTGTAATGGATATATATATATATAAATGCTATTGTTGTATATACATATATACAATAGCACGAATGTAGCAACTACTGCTTAACCGATAGATGGAGCTAGAGCAGGAAAGCTCAGCTTCTCAACAAGCACCCGCAACTTTGAAAAAGTTGAGCATCCCTGCCCTAAGCTGTGAGAAAAATATAGACAATATAATGTAAATAAAATAGTATTATTTATTCTGATATTCAGAGAAAATAAAGATGAGTTAAAATACAAGAACTAATTTTATTAAGATATATGTTGGGCATTCTTACATAACTGTAATAACTCCAAAGATTATATATTATAAATAATATATTTTAATTCTGATCGATCACGGCCATATTCGGGAAAGACGAATACAATAAATCCTAAATTTATCAAATATCCATTATTCTGATGAATTTTATTATTCATGAAAGATATGCGAGGAATACAGTACTGTATTTAGATATATCTCTGTACGAATGAAAGGAACCGAATACTATATTTTTTATACAGTACTTTAAGTTAAGAGTAAAAATTTTATTTAATTATGTATAAAATACAATTCTGTAATGGTAAAATCTTAATTAACTATTAAATTATTTTCGAGTCGTCAGAAGCGAATTTTATGAGATTTATCGAAGAAAAATCCGGTTAGAAATGATTATTTTAAAATTTGGTGCAGCAGAAAGTATTACTGTGGCTATCTAAATCCTATTTTCAACAGCAACTCGTATTTTGGAAGCATTAAATATACAAAAAAAATTGTAATAGAAGATGTTTATAACGGGTAACAGGCAGAGGATAAGTCAGATACAAGCCACTTAATGGAAGAAAAGATAAAAACTGCTTACCATTAACTTCTCACCAGACGAGACCGTATTATTGATGAATAAACTTTTGAATTCTTGCCAGTAAACACAAAGCTAAATTTGAAAATATCGCAATAAATATTTACAGTAATTTAATATTAATCGCTATACTTATAATTCACAACATCATTCTAATTATTATTATATTAAAATTTATAGAATGATAACTACTATTTAGAATTGCAAATTATATTTTAATAGCAAAAGTTATTTAAGAATTACGCATTGTTAACGATATAGTATGGGAACGAAATTAATTGCTATTGTTTGATAGCAGAAAATGTAGCATTTTAAATCGAGTCATTCTCTTTTTAATTGGCAGGAAGTTTCAACAAAAGGCAGCATCTTACAGAGGCCAAGATTGCCTACGAGAGCCGTCACCTCGTAGTTGACTAACGAACCACCCTCGTCACAAACTGTCGGATATTACCTGTCAAATGCACCTTGGCCACTATCAGCATCGCACCATGATTGCACAAGTTTAGTTTAGTGTGGTGCCTAAAGTCAGGACTTGTCACATATTGTTGCAGTTGTCATCAGCACTATTTGATAACAAGAAACACACCACAAGTTTATTCTCTCGGCTGTTACAGTTTCATTATTATTCTTATTTGCTCTTCGGATTTATTCATAAGTTTTATTATTTGTTTATTTTTCATTAGCTATTTATATTTTAAAATTAAATCTAAACACAAGACATTTCATTTCGTTTTATGAAATAAATTCCGATTAAATAATTACTTAAAATATTCTCCAACAAAAAGCGTATCTCGATTGACGTTAAATTTAATATTAAAAAATGCTAAAACTTAATAACCATAAAAGAATATTTATTATAAAATTTACATGTTAAAATATTGTATGATTTATATTTTTAGTGCAGAAACCGATAGGAAATGAAAAATCTACTCATAAAGATGGAAATAAGAGCTTCGCTTATGGAATATTAATAATACTGTTATTTAAAGCCAAAAGATATGCCAGAAATGCATATATAACCGAGAATATTCTCTACTTTTAAATTTATACCAATGGAAATTATTCAGAAATTCAAAACCACAAACACGTAAACTATTCTTATTATTCGTGTCTACGATCGAGTACGAAAGGTTTTATTTTTAATAATAATAACAGGAATATTAAATCAGCATTTCTGGTACTTAACTTAAAAATAAATCCATCATCCTAAGAATATTATTTCAAATACCGTGTATAAAAAATATTTCTATATTTAGCATATTGTGATGTTTCCGTCGTTACTGTTGTTAAATCGGATTCGAAGTTGCAGTTTTTCCTCGAGAGTAACTAAAGAAGCAAATCGATTTAAGTATTTTTAAGAAAACAGAACCACTTAATGATATATTTATTTTATAATAATTAATTTTTTAAATGCTTTTTCTGTATTACGATTTCTTTTAATATCAAAATATAATAATGATGTTGTTTTTAATGGTTTACCAGAGAATTCTATAACTCCGAAGATTTGATATGTGCGGGATAATAAGAGAAATATTCCATAGGAATAAAAAATATGCTTATTTATTTTTGTTTTTTGAATATAATTCGCTGTAAAAGCTTTTTCGAAAATTTTCTTTACATAGGCTAACTATTTGTGAAGTAACGAAATCGGAAACCTATTTGTTAAATTGAAAAACAATGATATATTATTAAAAGTTATTGTACAGGTGATGAAAATTAGGATAACAAGAAATAAAAATGTACGAAATTAGATTTTTCTATTTGATTTGCCTAGGTAAATAAAATTTCTAAACATGTTTATTAGTCTATGTTTGCGTGGTACTGCTATTAGAGAAAATCTTATTATAACGAAAAAAAATATTTTGCAATATAAAAGACAGAAATTGCTTTACATTCTGTAACCTAATCGCTCTTTATCTATGATTCTTTTTAATTAAATTCTCCTTTCTTCATTATGTTTAAATATAATCGATGGTAGATTAACACACGGATAAGTTAAACATTGCTACCTTAATTTCTTATAAACTTCAAAGTATCAAATTACACGACAACGTTACACAATTTAATTTAAGCCTGTTGAAACAAATTTGTTCTTCTTCTTCTTTGCCGCCAAGAAAGAGGAGTATCAAAAAAGATTTTTTATTATAGCAAATTCAAATAAACAATTTAAATATTCATATCGTATCTATATACTAAAATATTTGCTCGATATTTTTAAATTTTGAAAGAATAATTTTAGTTAAACTATCTTTGATACATCCGCTTTATGGTTATTACTGATATTTATTTTGTGAATATTGAATTATCTGCAGTATGGGATGATAATAGAAAGCATTCTTAAAATAATTTGTAACGTGAATAGAACAAAATTAATTGTTAAAATTAAAACATGAAAATTGCAAAGAAGATAAGTTCTCGATGATAATAAACAAGAATGAAATAATCATAACAAAATATCGGGTATTAAATTTAATACTTTAACAAGATTAATTGAAAATATATATTTTTTAATATCGTATATGTGTACTAGTATATTACTTAACTAAATATTCGAAATGTATTTAGTAACATAATTTAAACTGCATTATTAATATTGTATAATTAATTAAGAACATATCATTGTGACTATTGAAATGGAAAATTTTCCTTTTAGTTCTGATCATTTGTAGTAAACAATTCTAATCATATTTGTTTTAATAAAATTCATATGTTGACTTAATTGTAATTATCTTATTTTATCGAAGAACGAAATTAATATTTTGCTTTATATTTTCCATTTTAACAAAATTTGAAAATTTTTCTTAAATAACAATCGATGTTTTCTCTTTTTTGTTTTTAAAATAAAATATATATTAATAAACAGTTTATATAAATCTAATTATTTTAGTTTTTATTTTAGTTGGCATCACATTTAATATTCCAAAAGATATAATGATATAGGTTAGATTGCTCAAAAATTGAGCGGGTATAAGGGCGGAAGAGTTACAAAATATAAATAATTAGGATTTGGGTTTCACTGCTAAGCAAAAAAAAAAAAATCTGTGCAGTGTAGAAATAAAGAAGAAACTTTAATACTCGATACTTCTGAGAGAACTCTTAGAGGAAGTAGCAGTGGAACTCTTAATTGCGTACCTCGGCCTTATTACTTTGGCGCCAAGGGGCAGGGAAAACAGCGCAATAACGAGAAGTCCTGAGACACGTAATAGGTCCTGTAAGGAGACACCCAATGAACACGACCTAGCAGATTTCATCACAGCAATGTCAGTCAGTGCTTCGTCTTTTTTTCCCCTCTTCTTGCCTGATCTCTCTCCTTTCGGCACATGCTAAGCATTCTTTGGCACAGTGCCAAAAGTGGCACCCTTTCCTTTCCTCAATACCGTGATCGATATTTTAGTTCTTAGTTAGAAGCGAATATACTTTAAATCCTTCTAAAACTCGAACATATCTAATTTTTCACACAATATAAAAACAAGGCTGGTTGTCCGATGGAAAATTCTTTACAAGAAAAAATTTTATCTTTTCACTATATTATCGGAAAATCTGCACGAATTTCAGTTTTTCTTCGAAAATAAGTCACACAAACTTATAACTTACTAAATATTTTCTTAATTTATTTTCTAGAAAAGTAATGTTTAACATTTATAATACGGTATACAAATCGAATGTTTTTAATAATAAATAAATAAAATATTTTTAATATTTAGGAGCAACTTCTGGTTCGGGGATTTTCTAATTTTGTTGTCTTTACATCCCTTCTACTAATGTTGGCTCTATAATTGCTATCACACGTCACCGACGAGCAGGGTGTGTTATAGAAGTGAAGCGAATCATTCACTCGGATGAATTATTCAGCAAAAGACAGACGTTCGGATTCTTAGGCAGCCGAGTCTTCGTTTGATGAATGAAATTGGTAGACAGTCTCACTCTTACGTCACCTCGCAAACAAATATTTCCTCCATTTTTTGTGGTCGGCTAACTTATTTTATCTTATATATGACGCCACTATGTTATACATAAAGAAATAAAAATGTTAGTTCATGCAAAGCTCCTCGACTAGATTTTTTTTTATAATCGTCTCAGAATAAACACCGATTTTAATGATTTCTTATACAATGATAAAATTAATGATTGATGGAAATAAATCTTTAATTTTACGTAACAATTTTTTTTTAACTTTCGGCAAAAAGTATGAAAAAATAAATAAATAGGAATACTGTATAGGCCTATTATTAAATATTATTATTATTATTATTATTATTATTATTAAAATAGGATTTTTAAAAAATATAAATATGATTCAATTCAAAATTCTTTTAAAATTTCTAAATAAAATCATTCAAAATTCATGTTTCAGGAAATAGAGCAACAATAATGAACAATTCTTGGCATTTAAGAACAGACTTTCAACAAATAACGTCTAGAGATGCCATATTTTGCTTACATTGTACAGTGTAGGATATACATCTGGATATATACTGTATATATAAGCCTATACTGCAGGGGTTCTCAAAGTTTTGCCTATGTGGGCCAAATTGTAAATTCCAAAATATTTGGTAGGCCAAAAAAAGTTTTATGGAAAAATACGTTCAAATCGATAAAAAGTTAGATACAAGGGAAAGATATCGTTCTTTATTTATGATGATAATTACTTTTTATTACAAACTGTTTAAAATAACACATTTCAAAAATAATTCTAAAAAATAACTTAATAATTTCAAATAAAAAAGAAAATAATAATAAATTCACCAATCTGAACTGTGTTACTTATGCAGTTGTTGTTTTCTTCTAATAATATCGTTGAGCCTCGGTTCTAAGTCGGTCGAATGTATTCTTAACACCGCTGGTAAAAGTTAATTTTGATCTCAATTTGGACTGGTGATTGAGAAAGTTTTTTCGCATATAAAAGCGCTTCCAAATAATGAAAACATATTTAGAAGCGCTTATACGTATATTTTTTAACTAAACAATTTTTAATTATAATATGATAAAACTTAGTTATTTTTTGTAAAAATGTAAACTGTCTCTATGAATTCGAGATGGCGAATGATCTGACATGGAGGGCCGCACTTTGGAAACCCCTCCTGTACTGTATGCGCTTGTTTGTAAATTTTTGAAACACAAACGAAATATTCCGAGAAGAATTTGAGGACATAAATAGAAAATATATTCAATAACGATATATTTAAATACAGTATTTTCTTTTTTTGTCAGACTATTTGTATTCAGGAAAAACAGAGTTATATTACTGAATTGGAAACAAAGAAATGTGTAATAACAAGTAGTGTGTAACATAGAGGAGGAGGAACCCGTATGAGTCAACGTGGGCATAAGACACACGCTTGGATGAAGAGGCACCGTGATTCCATTACTCACCACACGGGGGCGCTAACGTCGCAGTACTTCAGCGCCCTCTTCCGGTTGGCAGACCATTCGCTTCCCCATTCCGTCTGAGTGACGTTCTCTTTGCACTTGGTCGACTGGTCTTAAGGATGTATGTACCCGCACGTCTAGGCCTTCTGCAGTCTCGACTATCAACCTCTAAGTTATGTACGATGTTTCTCGAATCACCCGCATTGTTTATAAGAAGTACGATAAAAAGAAAGAAAGAGATTTATGTTTTCTTAGACGTAATTATTTAAATGTCTTTGCAAATCTCAATCTTTTAACCAATTTAAAGAAAAAACACATACTGTATACATTATTCGATTAAGTAGGCCCGTTAGTCGCCTATTATTACAGAAAAATAAAGCTTTTTATCCCGAACCATTCTTGTTTGCTCGTTAGCTAATTGATGACAGTGACTAACAGTCACGTTTCGATGTTAATCGGAGCTTCTAACTTGTCACTATTGTAATCGAAGCAAAAACACAGGCTAAAGAAAATTTTCTAAATCGTTGCTATCTAGCAAATTAATATGCGGGTTATTTTTTAGCCTTTATGCTCAATAACACCATAGGTCGATGAAATTTATCTATTCGAGTATCGTTTTTGGAAACTCACCAATATTTCACCGTCTTTTGTATTACGTCCGAAGTTTCATATATAAAGTAAGTCGTCGTTTATTAAAGTATTCGTTCAATTTCTAAGCGTGTTAAAAGATGACGTACACTGTACTTATAAAGGTTTTAGTCAGGTGCCGTTTCTCAATTGTTTTCAAAAATGAAATTTAGAACGCTCGATTAGATTTTTCTAAATGGGGATTTGAAAACGTTGTAAGACTAAATGGAGCGAAAGAATATTGGCAATCGATACCGAATTCGCCATTTACGTCACAAACAAAAACCCAAATCAATGTCTCGGAATGAAAGTATTTAGAGACAACTGCGGAAGGAAGATTTACAAAACTGTTTCGGCGGTTAGTGACAATTACCACTTTCGTCTTCGTCTCGTCAGGATGCTATAGCTACTAAATTTTCAATGTCTGATGGGCTATGGATCCGGTAACGTAAGGACAAATTGTCGAATACAACATAATTTGCACGCCAATCTGACAATTTTTACTTCTTTTTCTACCACTGAACTGACCATATGGCATTTTAAAAATCGCCGACTATCTCTTCGTTGTCATCCCCTTTTGAGCAATCGATCCTTTCAAAGGACCAGGAAAGCTAACAGGATTTCGCCATTACCGTTAAAATGACGACAAAACATTTGGATGACTCCCACATCCTGTGTTTACGACTAGCATCCTTTCTAACAGTCACATTATACTTGGTCGTTCCATTCAAGACAATATTACTTTTGCTTCTTTAGTGTTTTCACCTAACACTAAGTGGATCCCTTTTTCTACTCAAAAAGTGTTCTCGGACTACTCAGTATCAATTTAATTTTAACTATTGTATTAGGATAAAACGTAGTGGCAAAATGCACCAGGAATCGGATAAAATTTAAATTCTCGTCCTTATGTTATTTAGTCATTTGGCATTAAAACGGATAAACGTCAAACGACCATCTCAAATAGTAAAAATCGTATTTCGCGATTCATAAATATGCAAAATTTCCTCCTTAAGATATTATATTATACCCGTAAGAGCATTAAAAATTTAAAAATGCGATGGTGCAAATATAACGTTATTATCGAAAGTAAAATATTAACCAGTCGAAATATTTTCTAATCAAATCATTAGAAAATGCGAATTCTGATGACGAAGGAAGGGAGAAACATCGATCAAAGATGATAGCTTACCAACTTAACTGTAACCTTAACATCGCAGAGAGAGAGGATTGATTCATCTAGTTATGTCTAAGCGTGGCAAAGTCCACGAAATATTGCTGCTCTATCCTCTTATAGTATTATCATTCGGGTCAATATGTCATTGTATAAAATTTAATGATTCGCGCATCCTGACAAATGTGAAGAACGTGTTAAATTTTAATCACGGAATTACAGGTAAAAGACGGAAAAAATAATAGGTAAAACTTGACTAGAATAAACCAGATAACTGTCCAACAGATAATATCTTTTGTTTTGCTCATTTTTATTTATTTACACTTATATTTTCTTTATAATTGGAAATAATTTTTTAGCCAGAAAATTCATCTCGGAAAATAAACTGCATTTATTATTAAGCGCTGATATAAAATTATTTTTCAAATCTCTTTCTTTCTTTAGGATTTCTGATCAATTCTTTTTTTGAAAGTAAAACGAAAGATTCATAAAATATCTGTTTTTTTTTTTTATTTAGTGTATATATATCAAGTAAAAAACACAGATATATATATATATATAACTGTTACGAGAAATAGTCGAGATGAAGTTTAAAAACTTTTAATATGAATGTGGAAAAAAATATTATAAATGACGAGGATATGAGTAATGAGTGAGATTCGTAGAATAAAAACTTGCTGGATCAATTTTATAAAAGCGGTTAAAATGTGTTTCTTTGTATGAAATAAATAATTACATATCTTTAAATATATATATTTCTGCCATACGAATGATAAAAACATCATTAATTTCTCTCAGAATCTAAAATTATATTAAATTTTAATAATATACAGTCGTTTTAAAAATTTATAACAATTTTATTTTATCAAATATATTTAAAAAAAAAACGAAATAAATAAAGGCAAATTTCTTGATACTGAACACATCTTTCTAATAAGGATAACAACTTTTTAACAAAACATTATTAGCGGTAACCTGGACGACAAATGGCGATTTTTAAATGCGAAATTCAAGCTATCAGCTACGGAATTAAGGAAATTTTTACCAAACTCGTAATTTTATCTAAATTTCATTAGTTAAAAATTGAATTAGAAACGGGAAATATTCTATTTTGATTTTCGTTATTATGGAAATCGGCTGGGTCGAGTCCATTCGACCGCTTTCGTTATGGTGAAATATTTAATGAGAATTTTAAAATTTAAAATATAGATTTCGGAATTTAATCGAGTGCTCGGACTTGTAACTCTTACTCGATTTCTTTTTTAACTTAAAATTTGTCTAATTTTGAATCGAAGTAATTATTTTGCGTGTATTAAAATGCCCAGTATTTAAAACAAACATTGATAAAAATAGAAAATAATTATGGTTGATTCAGATTTTAAATAATTATTCGGGGATTGTAACGAAGAAACATCGGTTTAGTGTTTATTGTTTAACCGCTGACGTTTAAATACAGTATACTGTATTGACAGTTTCGATTCTTATCGAGATAATCGAGTAGAAGAATCTTTGGATAAACCGTTTTCCATCTAAATTAATTAATTTCACCTAGAATAAATATTATTCCTTTAATGTTACGGAAATTATTTCAACATTTGAATAATTAATTTGTAATTAGTAAAGTGTATTTTTCAGTTTGTATAAGTCTCGAACGTTTATCAAACTTGCCGAGCACATTTTAAAAGTTTTCCGATAAAATTATTACATGTTAATTCTGCATTAATAACCTTTAAATACGATAAATGTTTCTATTAGTTTAATTCGTATCTATAAATAATATATCCGCCAAAACATTTAAACACTTTTTAAACAGAATTAAGTAAAATATATTAATAATAAATAGTTTCGGACAAAGAATATTTTTATGTAACGACGAATGACCTATACATTCCATTAGTGCCTTTTTTTTTTCTTTTACTAGCTTGATTGGCTAGATTTTTTTCTGTAGGCAAGATTCCTTTAGTTTGAGTACTCCATCTTCCAACTTCTTGGTCTTAATGCATCACACGAAGCTTCACTTGTCACTTCTCTGTACTTCCGCTTCGTCACTAATCTATTTCCTAACGGACTTTCCAGTTTTGCCACGAAAAAAATTCTTTTTGAGTCGGTGTCCGAATGACTTCTTTTCACCTAGTCCTATAGTTTTTCGGTGGGACTCGAAAACAAAGGGAAAGAAGAGTGGAAGAAAAGAGAGAAAGTCAGAATTTAGTGATTGCTGGGCCTGTTCGTGTCACGACATTTTCCACGCCCCAGGCATTACCGGTCGTGACTCGATGTCTTGATACCGCTTAGTGTTGTCGAGGCACACACTTCTTGAACTAGATGCGTTGAGACACTAGGAGATGAGTCGCGACGACACGGTGCTTTTAGGATTTGGATTCGATGTGACAGCTTTGTCGCTTACGTAGTCGACTAAGCTCTCATTAGAGTGCTGTAACAATAAGAAAAAACAACACCGAGTGTTGACAGCGCGCCGGAAAGTTTGCGAATGTCACCATCGATGTTGCTCATCTGTTCTAGTTCTACTCGTTATCTGTTCTTTTGCATTAACTTAGGTTTTTCATATTTTTCCCCGCTTTTAAGAAACGTGTTATACTTCAGCGATATTTATAAACGGCCAAAAATACTCCTTGTCGAGGTATTAATAGGACCACTTTGATTTATTAATGTAAAAACTGTTTAACGAATAAAATTCGTGTCACATATAAATTCTAATTGCACTATATAGATTGCTTTTTAATATTTTCATATCGTGTCACGTTTTAAATTCTAAGAAAATGACATTTAAATCGGAAGTTGTACAGAACTAGATCCGTATATGTCCAGGTATAAATTTTCTTTAATTTAAAATTATCTAAAGCGATAAAACTTTCTGGTGCGCATAGTTTAATTTAATTTTTTAAATCATTTACAAGCTGACGATGAAAATAAGAATGATCTGTTATAAGTTATTCGACTGCCATAGAAAGCGTAGAAAGAGAATAAAACGAGTAGAAAATTTTCGTATAGTCAACCGGGTTGGATGTGTCCAGCTGGTTACAAATTGAAATATTATTCTTGTCAATAATGCAAATTCCATTACGTAATGTACAATACTTTTTACTTACATTTCTAGTGCTTACCTGAGGCTATTCGGCAGAAGTTCGAAAGAAACGATTTTGTCGATGGAAATTTGACCCAAGAAAAATTTCTCTCGAATGTTAAAGTAGATTTATAAAAGTCTGGATGCAGTTACAATTACAGTTTCAGATAATTACGGTGCATTAAATCCACTCAGAATGAGAATTGAAGCTATCTATATCCACAGATGCGGCTTCAGAGAAAGGATCCTTCCGAGTGAAAAGGGTTAGTGGGTCTTCTACGTATAGAAGAGTTAGTTGTAAAGGTTTGTTGGGTGACTCAGTGCACTCTGAAACTAACTCTTATCAGGGTCGGACGTCGATCCAACCTTCCCCTTGACTTATCTGTTACTGGAGATAAGTCCCCTAATGAAACGACGCAGGTTGGGAGGGCTTGTTATCGAAACGTGTGTGTGTGTGTGTGTGTGTCCCTATCCAAAATTGGACGGGCTAACATGACCCCTCAGATTCAATTTAGATTCTAAAATGAAAATCTAAATTGAATCCCTAGAAAAGGGATATCGATCGAATGCATCCCCAGCAGTTCCCTCAAAACTACGATCGTATATATAATTGAAGGAAATAGAAAGACTCGACTACATTTCTTTTTATCATCTGATCGATTTTCGGAATTTCGAGTCAGGATAATATGTTATTTTGAAAGTGGATTGAATAGAATATTTGTATGATTTATAAAGTATTTTTCATTTTCCAAGAATTGAAATAGCGCGTATTAAGGTAGAGTTTGATATGAAATGTAAACCAGGTTTGCGAAAAATTGACATTGTTTCAGATGTAGTTACCTTCGCTACTCTGACTTATTTTACCAGCTCCAAATAGGAAATGGCTGTTACGCGGAAAATGCCATTTCCACGTATTTTACTGACCGATCGGACCCAATGCAGCTAAAATTTTAGCTCCGATGAGAATATTATCGAATTCATTTTAAGCTCGGTTCTCAGTTGTACATTTTATAGCGATAGAAAAACTCTTTCGACTTTAGCAATACCGTTAATGGCGTTAGACCGTCATTAACTGTAATGCGCCAGAAAACTAATAATAAAAAAGTAATCTTTAAATAGCCACACATTTATTAATTTTTTTAATTATTAAAACAATAGCGAAGCATCGTATAAAACTGTATTTCTTTCTCGGCAGACACTTCCAAATTTTCATCTTACCAGATATATATAAATCTAAGTTAATTACCATCACCTATGGTTCTAATGTTTTCAATGGCCAACTGCTAATCTGGAAATTTTTTAATGAATTGTTAACGACTATCTAGGGTCTCGTTTCTTATCTGCTATTGCACCCAAGCACGCGATATTGCACATGCCAGCCGAGCTAATTAGTAGCGGAGGAAATAAATGAAGAGAAATGCCCAAAAAACAAATGGCATTCATATGCTTAAACATTGGGGTTGTCGGATGATTATAGATGAAATTATCCACAAAATGAACGCTAATTCGATATTAGAATAATTATTGAATTATCCGCAGTCTCTTTTCACCAAACTTTCTCAGAAAGTTGAATGTTCTTATAGAGGATAACGAGCGAAATTTTTAATTTTTCGTCATATGGTCAATGTCGCAATTTTTGATTATTTAAATGAAAAAATCAAACTTATATTTTATCTTATTATTTGAATAATGTCGTGTCTGTTCCTTAGGCTTATCCTAAATGGACTTGTAATTTTTTTATAAAAATTTAATTTTTATTTGATTCGGTGGTTTTCTGTTTGAAACTGCATTCCGAATTTTAATGAAGAACATTAAAAATAAACTCAATTAGTTTAATGCTGTTATTAAGTCGAAACTATAAGATATCTTAATCATTATAATAACGAAATTAAATTTATTAGAAGAAAAATTCTTAACAAATTTCGATTATTATTTTTGCCATCAAAATCATTAATATTTATTTAAACCTGTGACGAATATTTCTTCTCCATATTAATCTTAATCAATGTTTATGTGCTTAAAATATATTTATAAATAATTTATTGATATAATTAATTACAAAACAAATTTAATAATTTTTGTTGAATTATTAAATAGTGCTCTAAAATTTTCTATTATCGAATCCGTACCTCTTATTTGAATAAATGTTAAGTTGTTATTTTTATAATTTAATTAGTTATATTTAAATAATTATCTAAAATTATATTATATAATATTATCTAATTAATATTTCACAATTATATTTTTATGAAGACAGTTTTATATGCTTTTAATTATTTCCCACTAAACTTTCTGTAATATTATAGGTTGCTAAGTAAGCATACATACTGTCTCCCAAAAGTATCTGAATCTCATGTTATAAATTAATCCTAAAAGCTTAAGAAAGATTAAATTCTTAATAAATTAATACCATTAATTTGGAATTGTAAAAACTTTCTACAAATGGTATATCTTAAAAATTGGGCTAAAGCTAAGAATTAATTATCTTAAAAAATATTATATACTTATGAGAATTAGAATGTGGAAAATCAATGATGAATTTTTTGACTTTGCTGTGTATTTAAAATTGCTTTCTTCTAATTTATCTTTTATTTCTACATCCATATATCAAGTATTATATTTGTTAGCTTATAAGATGCACTTATTATTATTATAAATACCTTAAAAAATTGCTGTGTCTTAGAAGCTGAAAATAACAATATGGTATAAATGCAAAACAGAATTCAACAAGCAACAAAATGTAACTGAGAGAGCTTACATTGGTATAACATTACAATGGATAGCAAGTACATTTTTCAGTAATTAAAGATTATTGCTGAGTAACATGTGAATTACAATTATACATTTGAGCCTAATTAATGGCAGGTATATCAAGAAGACAAATTATATTATTTGATTTAAGCTAATAGTACAATACATCAAAGAGCACAAACATAGAGCAACAGAATGAAATTTGGATCATTTCTGGATTTTTTTTTTATTATTGAATTTTAAATTTCCATTATATTAACAATAAATTTTTTAAAGTATTTTTTTAAATTTACCATTCCAAAATTTGGGCATTTTCCATATAGCAGCATCTTATAAACAGATAAATATAGTAATTTTTGCATATATGATGAATGAAAAATGCATAAATTACAGTAAATTCTTGCTAATCTGGATTAATTAGGGGGAGATGTTATTCAGATTAAATGATAATTTTGATTAGTGATGCAACTACAGTCAAACCCCAATAAAACTCCCCCATTAAGCTGCCACCCTATCTGATCGCCAAGAAATTTGGCAGAACAGATCTTCCCTATGTTAATGGAATAGGCAAACCCCGATAAGACGCCATACACCAGTAGAAATGTCTAAACAAATATTCCTTTTGGTATTGTATTTGTCCTTGTTAATCTGCCAGAGGCATGTAAAGTGACTTACATCCCGAAGTTCAATATTATATATACAGTATTAAAAGCTCTCTGGATTCATTTGTAACCAGCTGGTGAGAGATATGGAGTTAACGGTTAATCATGTGTCTCTCTAAGCCTGTTCACACCTAGGTTATAGAAAATTTAAGATACAGTGAAACCTCTCAATAGCGGACACCTATGGGGAACAGAAATTTGTCCGCTATTGAGGGGATTGAGTATTTATTTTAAGCTGCTATTTGGTGCTTTGGTGTTAATGAACTATGTTTAATAGAGCTTTAAGCAGTTAACAAAAGGTTTGTCTTATTCAAAATTCGACTTTTGAAAAAACTGGTTTTCGAATTTTTACAAAAAAAAAATTACGTATATGTATATCTATGTAATATTATATACATGTATTATATATTATGTTATATTATAACATATATAATTAAACTTAAAGTAATAAAAATTGCAATACAAACTAAATTAATACAAGTACTACGGTGTTTAGAGAGAGAGAGAGGACATGAGTCAAATAGTTGACTTAGTTGACATTGGACAAACAACAAGTGTTAGAGAGAGAGATAGTTGGTGTTTTCGAAAATGTAGGAGAAAAAAGGAAGCCGTGTTCATTCCCATTGGTTGTATCCAACATAGGCGAATGACATTTGTCCTAAGAAAAATATATGAAGGAAAGAAAGAAGATAGAAGAATAAATACCTTTCTTTTCCAGATATATCTACACAACCCAGAATCAAACAGTTCTCTCTCCTGTTCAAGAATTAAAATTGTAACTTTCTTATTTTGTATATAGCTTATTCACTTCTAGAGCTAATAATGTTAGTTGTATTTATCCTATTGTTGCATCTTGTTTTAATTTTTGGTACTTTTCAATTAATAGAGCACCAGTTATAATTATGTGCCAAATGCTAGTGTGAAAGTTAACTAGAGATAGGAATATACCAAGCTGAAAATTTACATATTATGAATACATATAACATGTATATTTATCAAGCATTAAATATGTATATAATGATATATACAGATTTGGCGCTTTGGCACACAACTACAACTGGTGTCCCGTTAACCAAAAAGTATCTAATTTTCTTTCTATTTTAATAAATATGTTAATTTTGTATTATCTTGGTCTCCAAATCAATTCTCCTATCTTGGATTCTTGTGTCACTTACAGACACAATATTCATTTGCATGAATGTACATTAATACCCTCAGAATTTTTTGATGATCTTATGGCTATAGTCTATTTCAAGATAACCTGACAGCCGAACCACCAAAGGTAACACTGTATTCATACACGATTTGTAAATAACAACATTGTCTATTGGTCTGTAATGATGATAACAATATTTCGTTAAATTTTGATCACGTGATTATAAAATATATGTTTTTAAATCATCTCAATAATTTAATATTTTGATATTTTATTTACCAAAACAACAAATTATAGGATAATATATCATTTTTATA